>JAHZNG010003884.1:0-21798 GCA_027744375.1 Orchesellides sinensis | reverse complement strand
TTCACCAAACTAATTTACTGGAAAAAAATACGGCTTACGAACAATAACGCAAACAAAATCTTATTTTCTGCTAGTCATCATAAATAATACTAGGTATGTTTATGAATGACATTTGAGAGGCAATCATAATGAAATCTTTATCGTCATGCATTTATTATTGCTATATCATAAAATTTTAATGCTAAGTCATTTGCGTAAACTATTATAACGTTATGCGACAAATCATTATTATTACTTTTAAAAACATAATACCAATTACCAATGATCCCCCTTACAAACAATTTCTCAAATAATTGGCAATCAACTCCCATCCAATCCAACTTTTAGTACACAATGCACATATCATAAAACTTGAAGCAGAGACTAGCAAATATCATAATATATCATCATCATCAAATCAATTCATACTCATACTATTTTCACATCTTCTCAAGCCAAGCTCCTTTTTCTTCGTCAAGCAACGTTCACCTCTCATCGTCATCATCATGCTAATAATGCAATTTTGTAATCACATCCTGTTCCCAAGCCCTAAGCCAGGCCAAGTATAATCTCAGGTTGAATGAATGGCAAAAACGCTTCTTTGCAATCATCATCATCATACCATAAGTTAGTATATATACAACATAAGATGCATTTTTACACAAAAGAGCAACTGACTGTGGTGAATTACATGAAAAATTATACCTATCTATCTACCTTCATGCAATAATAAATGTACCATTCTCTGAATTCTGAATCATAAGAACTGCACCTCACAAAAACCACCACCTTCTTTCTACTTCTCTCCTACACATACAATCTAACGTAAAAACTGTATTGTACTTTTTTATCACTTCTATGCATTACTCTTCTGTAATTGTAATACAACGCATATATTTGTTTGCACAGCGTCAGCGTCTACTACCATATATCAATATAACAAACTAGGTATCTCATCTCAAGGCATTTCTTATGGGATTCTTCACACTAAATATTACATTACATACCTAACCCTACATAACTTTTTAAACAATTTATGTATACATACATAATATGCATCTTCTATTTCCCTTCCTTGCAATATAATACTACACCATCCACCTGGGATTTAAAAATGTACACTATGATGCAATGTAAAAGCGTTTTGATTTTTCTCTGAATCGGTCAAAAACGACAAGGAGAAATAAAGCACGTACATTCCAAAAGCACCATGTAATTGTAAACTCCCATAATAATGATCATGATGAGCAAAAGAGGAGTAGTTGTGCATCTCACATCTCTCAAAAGCTCTCCACTTTTTTAACACCATCACATACTTCATTTCATACTACTTTACACTAAACTTACATATAGTACAGCACTATATGTATGTTGGTGTGGTGATGATGTTAAAGTGAGTGATGTGATGATTATATATGAGAGGTTGAAGAGTGAAGAGAGAGAGAGAGAGAGATTATACCCACATGTGTGTGGGAAAAGTAGGAAGTAACGAATAATTGGCAATTGGTTTTTTGTTGGGAGTGAGAGAGATTGCATTTTGTAATGTGTGTGTAAGAAAGACAAGTTGGGAAAATGGCACATACCATTTTCTCCAGTTCATTGACTATTACTTGTAACAGTGTACAAGACCATTACAGTGTTCCCACTAGTATCAAGTGAGTTGTTTTGCAAATTTTTAAAAAACACGGAGAATTTTTTTTTTCAAGGAGAGTTTCGGTTGGTTAAGGGTGTTGGGATATATTAACATTGTTTTGACGAGTTGACATTAGTTTAACTTTTATTGTCATCAGTTTTTTCAAAGTGTTTTGTGTGGGTTTGTTATACAATGTGCGAGTAAAAAGGTTTAGTTTGGGGGACAAAACGTAGTAGTCAATGACTTATGACAGAACGGAGACAGGTGTGTAAAAGATAATTATTTTGATTTTTTTTGTTTGTGTTTAAAAAACAAGTTTATAAAATGAAATGGTGTGTAAGAGATTGACTGGATAAGGTTGGAATATTTTGTGTGATTGATTGTTTTTTTTTGGTTTTAAAAAGGTTGAAAAGGTGGTCCGAGTGTTTACAAAGAAGAAAGGCTGAAAACCGAGTGAAGTTTTTGACAAGGGGGACTATTTTGCTGGGGGAGGATTCGAAAGGAATGCGTAAGTTTAATATTTGTTAATTTTTAAATGTAGAATTTAAATTGGTATAAATACTAGGGTGGTTATTTAAATACTGATTAATTTTTTTGAGGGTTAATATTTACAAGAGCATTTAAGTTAAAGGGATGCATGTAACATGAGAAGGTCATTGAGTGACATTCTAGAACATTAGAAACTGACAAAGCGCCGAATTCAAAATTTGAAATATGGGGATTATTCAGTAGTAGCTAGCTACATGTGTAGGGATTTTTTTAGTGTTTCATCAGCAGTCGACCTGTGCAGAGGTCTTATCATGTGCCAGAGGAAGGTTTTATTTCATATTTTAATTGTTTACAGTCTGCTGGTTAGTTTTTTAATTTTGAAAACGACATATAGTTTTTATTAGAGAATTAGGTTAGTTGTTAGTATATTTATTAAGTCCTTAGTTTCTATAGTTGGCAATAGATTTCAACTTTAATAAGCAAACTACAAAGGATTACTTGCAGGTAAAGGATAACAAAATATTTTTTAAAGTTCGGACGTAATTTATTAATTAGTCTTTTTCAACTTTTCCATTTGTATATATCATAATTTTAGTATGCTCAGTCATCAGTTTTAATATATGTCTTGCTTGTCATTCCCAATTATTTTTATTTAATTATTGTTCTTTGCATGTAAAAAAACTTGACTGATCAAAATCAGGTGCAGGCGTGTGATTTATTAAATTCCATGAGCCTTTATTCTTATTCAATTAAGGGTGGGAAAATAGTTTTTCTTGTAACTCTGTAACTCCTTTTATAAGTAACGATTGACTATTTTCTTGAAACTTGGTACATAGTTGGTGCACTAACATAACAGGATAAGGTCAGTATCTCACATGGGACTGATTTTGAGACCTATATGTCAACTATGGCCTGAGACATGAGGCCGAAAGCCAAAATGATTTTTATATAGCAAAAAATAGTGTCGGTTGATATAGATAGATAATCAGAAGCTGATAGGTCAAAAGGTGACTTTACTTCAATTAAAAAAACATTATGGGCGTTAAAAATTCTTCATTTAATCCTCTTTGAAGTAGGGTATTGGATTACACCTTCCAGCCAGTTCGGCGTTCAGGAAATTTTTTAAAATCCGTCATTTGTTCAGTCAGGCTTCATTGTGATTAGATTAAGGAATTTTTAATACGACTTTTTTATTATCAGTTAGCTCCCTTAAAGTATGCACATATGTCCATGTGATTTGTAATTTTTTTTACATACATTTGCTGGTGAATTTGCAAAAAGGAGAAGATCAAATTAAATTCAACAGTCAAGAATTCATATTGTATGCATATTGTAACAACGAGCAATGTGGTATGTACCCATGTCACGTAAATGTTTAACGAGAGTTAACAAATAACCTGAAGAAGTATAACTTACAGGCAAGAATCGGAGATTACTCCATTACCTCCATTACTGATTCAATTACGCAGGGGAAGGTTTGCAATCAATTCATTAATTACCTTGCTTGGACATTTCTTAGTACATAAATACGTCACTGCTGCGTAGTATTTTTTTCAAATAAAGTCATCTTCCTGTTTTTGGTTTTATGTTAATGTATAAAAACTCTAATATTGCAACAAAATATATAGCATCAATATCAATCTTTCAGATTTGATTAAGTCGCAATTTGTAGCATAAACAAAGCAATGGTCACTTTAAAAAATAATCATAGGTACGGTAAAAGTAAAATCAAACATTTTATCTACGGAATTATTTTCGTTGTACAAGTTTCATATGCCACAGCGAGTAAATATCAAAACGACTGTATACGCTGACGGTTTTCAAATTAAATTTGTATAGTTAATTGGACATTATGTATAGGATATATTTTTATGTATAAATAGTTTGTTTCAGTTAAAAACTCATTTAATTTTAAGGTACACGTAGTTCTTTGTCTAAGGTTCAAGTCATTGAGTAACATTCCAGAACCTTCGAAAATGGGCAAGCGCCAATTTCAAAATTTAAAATATGGACGTTGATATTGAGTAGTAGGCAGCTGCCTTTGCAATTTTCTTCAGTATTCAGTCAGTAGTCGTCCTGTGCAGAAGGTAGAAGGCAGAAGCTGTATTGTGTATTTTTTTAAATTGCCAGGCTGCAGTTTGTATTTAATTTTGAAAAGATATTTAAATTATTAGAGCTAGGTTAGTCTAGAGTATATTTAATCAGTGTAATAATTAAATCCCAAATTTCTACGATTGGCAATAGAGTTCAGTTCTTTTCCGTTTTTAGGTCCTTTGTAAATCATGGCGTCTAATAACGACCGTGTGGCCTGCGCTGGAGGGTCTTATGAGAGAGATAGCAGTTCAGACACCGAAGATTATCATGATGATGAGCGACGGCGACGTGTCTACAAGCCCAGACTAAGGTATTTGAAAGAAATTTTCTAACACCTGGTTTAAATTACCGTCAAAATTTTTCATTGTCATCGGCATTGTGTAAAAGATAGGGAGGTATAAAAAATATATGCATAGCATCAAGTCATTATGTTAAAGTAGTTAAATGGTATGAAGGATTTGTATTTCATCGCGTTTTTCAATAGCTCTGTTTAGAATTTAGTATAATTGAAACTGTACATTTGTTGAATGTTTATCTAATTTTTCAGTTAGAAGTTAGAATTGCCCATGTCAATACAGTTTAATTGAACAATTATAATAGGAAATGTTTTGTTGTAAAAATATGATTGAAATTGGTTGGTAGAACGTAGGACTATAATGTTTATTGTAAAATGCAATCACAATTAAAATGTTAGTAATGGTTTCGAATGTTGACTGAAAATTAACGCAAAGTGTAAAGAACTTTTATGGCATCATATTTGATTGTAAAGATGAATTTGTTATTGGAAGGTTTATTTTTTAATGAGCATTCCTTTGGTGTCGCATTACATAATGTAAAACGTAGCCATGAATCGGCAGATGTACTGTGAATAGCTTTGCTTTTTAACATTTGTTATCTGTAAGAACTCCAGGAAAATAATTTGGTGTCATATTGTAAATTTATTAGCTTTTCGCTAGGTTGCTGGCTTCGTCCTACTTTTTGGTTTTTGCAAATTCTTGAATCACCTAACCTTTTATTGTTTGCACCATCAAGCCATTTTCCCCAGCATTAATGTTTCTCTTTAATCGACTAACGTGTGTAAGTAATAATAACTTTGTAAAAATCAGGTGTACCATGTTGTAAAATCTATAAGGCATAGGAATAATTGTATTCAAAATTTTAGCATGCTTTCTTTCATCACGTGGCAAGTCATGTTTTTCCTGTTAATTGTTGGTTCTTAGTAATTGTAGTGTAACACAAGTAGTGTAGTGTAAGTGCAATAGTGCTGCATTGGGATATTATTTTTACAATTACCATACCATTTTCTTTTTTGCCTTGTACCTGCTTACTTCTCGGTTGCTGGCGCCATGTATTGCTTTGAATTTTACAGTGAATGGTGGACAACATTGCTTCAAAAATCAGATACTAGTGCTACAAACCCCCTGTCGTTTCCGCCTCCCTTAAAATCGTGTCTCCGAAAGCGCCGAAGCTCTTCTGACGACTCTCAGTCTTCACCAAAACCCGCGAAAGGAATTTTGGTCACTCGAAGATGTTTCAGTGAAAGCGAAAGTCTTGCAAGTTTGGATCTAGCAGGCTCAGTGTGTTCATTCAAGGAGTGGCAAGCAAGGTGGAAGTCAGTTGAGATGGGGACCGCCCTGTATTCAAAATCGGAGCTTCAGAAGAGTCGAACTGAGCTTCGACCTCCATCGGTCGATATCAATCAAAATATTGCATCTACTGAAGGTTGTGAATCTTCATTCACATCAAATTCCTCTTCTGACATAGCTTATACCACAGTATATATTTCTCCCGTATCGCTTGAGCTCAGGTATCAGTATTTAAAAAGCTTAAAATATTGTAGCTAGAATATTGTATAAAAGTATTTATTTGGTAACCTGGTTTGTTTGCAAATTGTTTTAAAATTTTTGTAAGATATTTTGTACATTGAACTATTGTTCCATTTTTCCATTGTATTGTTTCTTAGAAAAAAATTGTCTTGTCTTGTTAGTAACTAATGCTATATAACATGCAAACGTAATTTTCGACGTTTAACAAAGCAAACAGAAAAGAACAGGTGGTCGTTGGTCAATACAGCAGTTGATGACACGAATCCTGGAGTCATTCAAAAAACACTAAAATATTGAAATATGTCATTTTCTTCTATCTTGCGTAGGTCCGAACGAAATCGTGTTGATGGTCCTGCTGCACCCAAGCCGCTGGGACATCTTGGTGGTGGTGACGTGAGGGGGGATGTTGCCGGAGCTGTAGGTGGGGTTGGTATTAGTGGTGCATCGAACTTGCCCTCATCATACCTAGAAGAACGGATCACGCTCGTCGTAGATAACACACGGTTTGTCGTGGATCCCACGATTTTTACTCAGTATCCTAATACTATGCTCGGAAGGTGAATAATATTTAAGAATTATATATTTATCGTATATATTTGATGTTTTCTCGTATTGATAATAATTTTATATTTAAATGTGGAAAAATAGGATGTTCAGTTCCGGAATGGAATTCGTTCATCCCAACGAACGTGGAGAGTATGAGGTAGCTGATGGACTTTCTGCTACGGTGTTTCGAGCTATTTTGGAATATTATCGCAGCGGTCAGATAAGATGCCCACCCACTGTTAGTGTTCAGGAGCTTAGGGAGGCGTGTGATTACCTCCTGATTCCTTTTGGTGCAAATACCATCAAATGTCAGAATTTAAGTAAGGATCAAAATACTGAACGCAACATTAAGTATTTGTCGTTAAAATAGTGGTTAATATTTTTGAAAAACACGTAGTATTATTTTATAAATACTCTTCCAATAGAGATTAGGGTATGAGATCAATAAAGATTTAAATTAAAATCTGTTTATCTTTGTGTTAAAATTACAGCTGTGAATAGCACCGCACTCTATCGCTTTTTTAAGTACATCGAAAATAGGGATGTGGCAAAGCAAGTTTTGAAGGAACGTGGTCTGAAGAAGATCCGACTTGGCATTGAAGGTTACCCCACGTACAAGGAAAAGGTATTTGATACTGTTGCATTTTAAAATGGACAAATCAAAAATAAGGCTTTTAATAACAGCTCATGTTTTCAGGTCAAGAAGCGACCTGGTGGTCGGGCTGAGGTTATATACAATTATGTTCAGAGACCTTTTATTCGCATGTCATGGGAAAAGGAAGAGGCTAAAAGTCGTCACGTAGATTTTCAAGTAAAAATCGATTTCCTATTGTTAGTAATATATATTTTGTGCTGTTTAACTTGATTGACTGTATGATGTATTGTTGTCTGTTTGTAGTGTGTAAAATCTAAGTCAGTTACTAACCTAGCGGAGGCTACTGCAGATCCAGCGTTAGATCAGCCCTTGAACGTAAATCAGGTTGAGGAAAATTTTAACAACTCATAGCCGTCCGGTCCCGCTTTCGAAAATTGCTGTTTCTCTTTGTTGTGTATACATAATCTTCAAATATGATACTCTTCATAAAAACACAATACTTTATATATTATTACGTTATATATCTGTCTACATACATGCAAATGTGACCCCTCTGGTCACACTAAATTATAAATTACACTACCTACTGTATTGTTACATTCTACCGAAGTTGCATAGATAGCAAATTGTAAGCCTGGAGTTGATTTTTATTATTCCCCGCAAACTATACCAGCAAAGTTTTTAAGAATTTAATTTTGTATCTACAATATTCTCGAATTTAGTATTGTTTTAAGTATGTGTCAGAAGAAAAATATTAGTCATTATTGCGAAAAGGAAGTGGTAAATTTTGAAATATGTCAAATGTTAATTAATAAAAGTTTGTCTTAAAAATATACATATATATGCAATATGGAATAGCTTTTTTATGCAAAAATTCTCGCAACGGGAGCAGAAGAGGTTATAACAGCCTTCATTTTCTTCATCATCGGATTATGTTAGTGTAAGTTATTTGCGCGTGCGTAAATATTTATGGAAAACTTGCAAGCCAAAACCCCATCATCATCATTATAATATATTAAGTATGTATAAAAAATTGTACGGAATTTTTTGTATTATAATGTGTATTAATAAACGAGAATCTGACATATGATGAAAAAATTAGTCAACATATTACACGTAATCAATCTCATTTGAATCATGTATATGTTTTTAATTTACAAAGTATTCCTGATTGGAACTCAACAGCTGCTATAATAGTAATGTACTATCATAAAAAATCAACAGTGCATAGATTTCCACATCTCGTTTATATGACATATAGAGTTCCTGAATTTTTGGCTCCCTCTGATATAAAATAAGAAACCAAACATAAAAACATTAAAACTAATAACAATTATTAAAATACGACTAGTATCAAAACAAAACTTTTTCAAAGATATATGACCTTAAACATTAGTCGTTTTCTAGTAATTTCTTGTACCTATACAAAAAAACGCTGACAAATTTTTTCCATAAAAATGATAAGCTACACAAGAATACATATACATGTAATTGTACACCAGTTTATAATTTTTTTTTAAATATTCCAACAATAAACATCAGCAAGTTACTTAAATGTTAAATGCATTTACACAACATGAATAGCGTTATTTATACTTGCATATAAACTATAAACATATTTACATTAAAAAGCACAATAATAACGAAATTGACAAAACATCATTAACGATTTTCCACATGTCTGTGAAGCACGGAATCCATACATAATTTGGTCAGGTTTTTACTGACAGTTCTAATGACGAGTAACAATAATAATCATAATAGTTCTAATGTAATATAGTTAATTGTAAGTAGGCAGTCATATTATATGCATTCAGAGTTTTCCAGAGCTAAAAAGATCTTTAGATAGTAATGTAGCGAGAACCTTGTACAAACAATAATTAAAATGTTGTTTTTAGGCAAATTGCATTTTACGCAAAACTGCAGCATGTGAATTCTGGATCTCATAATCACTAAGCTTTTGTACCTCTCTTCTATATTTTGCCTGCCAGATACACACATTTTAAGGAGTCTATAGAAATCCTCGTTTTATATGTAAATTGCATAATTGGTACTACTGTTATCATATAATATGATAACAAAACAGTTAAAATTATATATTGGTTTATACGAGATTAGATATATTTGCACAATATTACGTGTGTATTAATTCCTAAAAAATAAAATCCTATCTCAGGTCCTGCCTATAAGATTTTCCACTTCAAGGTTTTGTATTATTTTAATGTGTATAATTTATTATCTTTATTTACCGACTCGCTATAATCATCCACTAATAACTGTTGTACTTGCTAAGTTTTACAACAAAAACTACAAAAAGATACCTACAAAAAGTGTTTCTTACTTTCTCTTTCTCTATATATGTAAACTTAGCCTATGGTTGCATAGGATAAAACGTACGCACTCATCTTTTTATCTGCAGTTTGCTTTCTTCGTTTTCTAATACACCTCATATAGGTATGTAAGTGTATTTTTGGAAGAAAACTATGCAGGTTTTCTTTCTCTTGGAGATACTTTTAGTAAATATATATTATATATTATCGTTAATTTGGATATATTGAAGAGAGAAGACTGGCTGAGAAGAGATTTTACAAAAATAGGAGTCATTTGTATTTCTTTTTTATATAGTAGTTTAGCAGCAGGTTTACTTTTCCCAGTTTCAGAAAATCTTTCTTAATGAGTACACGTCATGAAAATTCTAAAGGCTGTATAGAATTTACCTGGTTTCTTTTCTTATCGTCGTATAATTTTTTTAAACCCAATTCGATTTATGCTCACCTAACGTGTACAAAAAATTGTTGTCAGTATAATGGCTATACACGGTATTAATTGGTTTTTTTGGAGCGTTTTTATCCATTCATAATTTAGAGCGACTTTTTTCACGGATTCATTTTTTATTCAAACATTATCTAATTGGAGCTTGTTGAGGAGATAAAGAACGAAGGGTACTGAGTAGTTTTGCATATTTTTGTTGCATGTTTACTATCTAATTATAAATAATTTACACGACTGATTTTACCTTTATTTGTTAGCCTACCTTTAGCATACCACTTCACTTACGTATATGTTCATGAAGAGACTTAAAGATACTTTGGAGTCATATCTCCGGGAGCTACTGATTTGATGTTTTTGCTTTGTTATTTTAAACTAAAGACTACATCAAATTCACTCATCTTTTGTCCGTTCTGCATACTGATGGTCTTTTACCACTGGCCACCATTACAAATATTTTAACTTTATTATGCGACCATTTCATCATATCATTTAACAATTAATTGCTAACACCTTTAAACAACATAAAGTTACATCCGACTTTGCTGCCTGCATTGAATCGAATATCATTTTAGGTCGCTCATTTGTCGATGGGCTAAACTATAAATAAGAGTAATCAGTGTTAAGATGCATAATATAAGGTACATTTTGATGAAATTGGAGTTTGAGGTTTTAAATGCAGTGTTTTACTTTCACCCTCTTTCCTATCTATCTATTTTCACTACTTGCAATTTCCAAAGCGCTAGTATAACTGATTAACAGAGAATCATCACCAATCTCAAAGCCAGAAAATCTAAAATCTCTCTCAGTCAAAATCTTCATGAAAACCTCGTAAAATTCAGTCGATTTTTAAACAAAGAAAAACAATACCAAAGTGTTCAATGCTTTTTCCATCATTTTTATACTCTTTCCTTCCATATTATCTTATCACATTCTCATGGCTGAAGAAAAACAATTCTCATTAACACTTTACATTGTATGTTGCGTAAATTACCAACCCCAGTGGACGAGATCTACATAATTTGCTTGGTAAGAAATACCATGAAAAAATGCGTCATTATTTTTGTCATTGTAAAGTAACAAATTGACTGTGACAAACATAAATAGCAATAGCATACACATGAAACAAACAAATCTTTAACAAAATATTACCTCTTGTTAAAACAACAAAAACATTTGTTCTGTTTTTCGTTCATGAAGTATTTTATAACCCCTACTTTCTCTTATCACTTAATCAAATGCATACATCCGTGTAAATTAGTAGTTATTCCTGTCTTTGTAGTACCCTCATAGTATTGTAGTATTTCTGCCTATTATTTTTATACCTGTTTACTTCATTGCATTGCTTAGTTTATTTCCCCATTATTGTAAAAGAACAACTCTTGCATTTAAAAAAAAGTCTCATTTTCTCACCTAGTAAAAAACTAAAATGCTGATAACAACTATAACAAAGAAACATTATAAAGCTATCAGTCTACTTAACTCATTTTTAGATACGTGTACGCTAATAATTATAACAACACCACTTCGTCGCTAAAACGTCGCCCTCGTCTCATTCACCGCGTCATCTACAAAAACAACAAATCAAAAACTATCCTAGCCATTTTTTACGATTTACTTGTGAAATTAAAGAAAATTTTAGTATATCGACAGAGGATGGTTGTGGAGATGAGTTCCCTAATTTTCGAAAAGGTTAATTAAATAAATCCAGTCATGATTTTTCGAGTGAGCTTATAGTTTTTATCAATTTTGATTAGATGTACAAATGTCTGGCCTGATTTAAACTACCTACTAAATAGGTAACGACGATGAGCTGTAAAAAATGTATCGGTCCTTATGTAGTTCTAGGTGTGTATAAGGTTATCCCATGCAAACTTACTCCTACATATGTGTATACGTATGCTTTATAATCACAATCACAAGAATCATTCATAAAAACCCCTACCCTTCACGCAAATATATCCTTTCCCTAAACTTTCTCCCGTCACATAATTGTTTCATTTGGCGACATTTCAAGTTGCCTCCTGAAGACGGTATTACGTATTATTGTGTAGAATTCTAAAGGTAACGCCTATAATATATAATCGAAGTATATTTTGTTCTTTTTTCATTGTTTATCAGAATTTGAAGGGTTACTTTTTACGTATTGTGTATTATTTTACTTTTTTATTGTTTGTTCGTCGAGATAAAGAAGAAAGAAACCGGAAGTTTATAAATAAATAGGAGCGGAGTCGGTATAGTAGCGAGCGATAGTAGTAGTATTTGTAGTAGAACAAGAAGATGACGTTGACGATGACCGGTTGATTAATCGTGGTAGAAGTAATGGTTCTTTACTAACGTTGTTGCTCTCGAGCTCTGTCTTACCATCATCGTCCTCATTATCGAATGAGATGAAAAGCGAGCCCTGGGTTGGATTTCGTAGAGACGATGATGAGTGGTGGTGGGGATGATGATGATGGTGAATGAACTTTCAAGTTATTTGTTGCTCTAATTTGGCTGCATGGATTTTGGCGGTGAGTGTGCCGCTCTTGGGCGGAACGGAGGGTTTGTTTGGGGGGATTGGTGGAGGAACACCGCGGCCTAGACTATATTTTTTTGGTGCTAGAAGCGTGCTCACACTGCTCTTCTCCCCTGACACCCCACCAATCGTGCCGCCACTAGGTGAACTGTTGCTCATCACCATACTCCCACTGCTCCCAGGAGGTTTCGTCGTCTACAGGAGAAAAAATTCGAAAACACACAAAAAACGTAAAGTTTCGGTTTCGAATGAGAAGTTTGCAAATGCACAAGTAATTGCTTGTAAAGACACAAAATATAATGGCTGCATAGATCTGGTCTGAAAATATTGTGACGAGGGGAAAGTTGAGTAAATTGAAATTTGAGCATAGCTATGGTAATAATGGGACGACAAATAAAATATAATTAAACGAATTAGTCTTCAAAAGTTTTGCAACCACTTCAGTTCTCATCATCACGTCATAGTTAATTCGCAAAGGTTGAGTGTGTTGATAGTTATATTAAAGGAGAGCATAAACGAATAAAACAGAAAAAGCATGCATGAAAATCGAAATCGAGAAACAAAAATAAGCACATGAGAAAAATAACGATTGGAAAGCAAGAACCTCGAGAGGGGAAAGTATGCCGTAGGCAACTATTTTTTACTTTATTTTTCACTAAACATTTTGGCAATGTATATTTCAAAATGACAACACAACTTTTGTGACAATCACAACAAAAGGAGAAAAGTTGACATATAGTAAATATGTATACTCAGAGCTTTTGGTATGGTCTAATAAGAGTTTAATATTTAAAAGAGCGTTACTCTCATTACCATTTCTTGCTTTGAAAAGAAAGTGGCGAGACGCTCGGGTACTTTATTTTGCAACTTTGCTTTCATCTCCGCTTTACAAAGTGAAAGCTATAAAATTGGTTTTTCTTTGTAAAACATGTTTCAATGACTGAAACAATGCACAACAAAAAACCTCAAGGTTTTAATTAAACGTGACTAGTAAAGTAATTAAAAATAAGGAACTAACATATTTAAGACTGGACTTGGGTGGATATATACTTTTTTGGCTAGTGTTTTTTGGTGGAATCTATTGTACTTTGTTTTCTAAGTTGTATACCTCTCTTTCAGAGAAATAGTATAGAGAAAAAATTGAGAAGGAGATATAAAAATGGGCAGAGAAAAAAATAGTTTGAAGAAGGAGGATGAATTTGTTTTGAGGGGAAGAAAATGATATGTTTTTAATGTAAAGTAAAAACATCAAAATGATAATAAAAAAGATGGTAGTGTAGTAGTAGTAATAATAATAGTTGGATTGTTGTGCAGCAGAATTTAAAACAGATCACAAGATGGTTAATATCCTGTAGAATACCTGGAGAACTGAAGAGGGAATTGATGACACAGTAGCAGCATTTGGAGACACTGGCGGAGGTGGTTGCACTGACGAGACTGGTTTTGCGATCCCTGTTGCTAAACACATTGGTACGGATGGAGGGCATGTCACATTTTGTCATGGCGCACAAAAAATGTCAAGATGACGGCAATATGCATTTCAAACAACAGAAAAGCGAAGACAAACAAAAAAATACACAATCATTAACATTTCACATCAGAACAATATCTGACGAGAGAGAAAGTATAAAAAACATAACAGCAGCGTTTAAAACAATGAATGTATGGGAATAATGTATGCAAAATTGCACGAAATCTTACTCGGTTGCGGAACAGGGACTGAGGAGACCGTTGCCGTCGGCCTGACTACACTTGTTGCATTCTGTAACGATGTCTTCTTGACTACGGTATTGCTTGAGTTATTTACGATGGAGGCTTGGAACATGGCTACCGAGTGCGCTTCCGCCAGCTGCTTTCGTAATGACTCCACCTGATGCCATAACGCATACATTATTTATAATCTCAGTTCACTATGTAGCAAGTTTCGTTGCAAGATTTTTTTGCATGCATATGGTTAAAGGGTAGGTGCGCGTGGGTGGGTTACCTCATTCCTTAGTACTTTTAACTGATTCTCAACATCCGCTCGACGCTCCTCATCCTGTCTTGATTTCGTAGTTAAGCGCTCCCTTTCCAACCTAAAGTTCATCACTTGACGCTCCAACTCTGCCTCCATCCTTAATGCCTAAAAAGCATTTCCATAATATAACAGTGAAACAAACGCACCTCTTACTGTGAATAATTTATTCATGTATGCATGCGCTCCACTTTGATAAAATACGATTTCAGACTCATCCACACCTTTTGAGATTCTTCTTCTAAGCCTTCGGCCATGGAGAGTGCTTGACGCTTCTCATCTTCCAGCATGGCAGACAAATCCGCGGACCGCTTTCTCTCCTCCATGAACTGTTTCAGAATCCGTTTTCTCTCGGTAAGTAAGAGTAACACGATATTCTTGTGCCTATTCTTCTCCTCTTCCTGAGCGTCATGGGTGTCTTTCAGTTCCTTCTCCATTCGAGCACGTAGTTGTTTTTCAATATCTAACTCTTCCTTTAACTGTGAGCCATCTAATAAAGCAAAACAAAAAATGCATTCACAACATGTCCACTAAAGTTTTGTTTGAAAAAAAGTTTTCGACATAAGATTTCGTATTGATTTCATATAGTCACCTTTAGTCTTTGCATTCTTCTCCTTTTCCTCTTCAAGCTCCACTGCCATTCTCCTATGAATATTTTCTGCATCTGATAGAATCTTTTGCATATGCTTCATCGCAGCACGCTGCTTTCGCACCAAATTTTCCAGTGAAAGCTTTTGAGTTTCCCAGAGTCGAACCAATTCAACATCCTCCTACACGTGCATATCAAAATTACAGTAAAACATAATACCACTCAAGCATAATGAGAACTGACAAATGCCCACTATTCCTTTACCTTGGAGTCTGTTGTATTTACATAAGAACCAAAATTATCTCTTTTCAAGGCAGAGAACGGGTCCGAGTTCAGGGAGTATTTATTGTCAGCGAGAAGACGTTTCACACGCTCGCATTTCAGCGTTGCTATTACCACATCCCTAGCCTGCACCTCCCCTTCCAAATAGCTGAGAATTTTGAGAAGGTCACCTTTACTCAATTCTGATGACGGGGTAGGCTTCTCCTACATTTCCAAACAAATTAATCAAAGGCGATTATTTTTACCTGTATTTTACATGCACACATTTAAAAATATATGCTGTCATTTTACTCATAAGTCCCAACAAGTATGTATGACCCATTTATTATGTAACGGTGAAAACAACAAAGTTTTTCAAAAAATTGAACCTTCATATTTAATCCATGTGAACATGCCTTTGCCTATGCATTACCTCCTTACTCCATTACTTTTTCATGCAAAATTCCAAGCGAAAACATCATCCCCGTACAAGTAAACTTACTGTATAAAATATGCATGCAAAGTAAAGCCTTTCGCTCCCGGTATTTCTTTTCAGTGAAAATAAACATATAAGAAGCCGTATCTTATGACATACACATGATAACATTCTTCATTCTTTTTCCGTTCTCTATCTCCCTTTTTATATCTCTTGACAAATCTACATCTACAACACCGGAATGGAATGTTTGTGCTTGTTGAGTTTGTTTGAGAAAAGGNGCCGTATCTTATGACATACACATGATAACATTCTTCATTCTTTTTCCGTTCTCTATCTCCCTTTTTATATCTCTTGACAAATCTACATCTACAACACCGGAATGGAATGTTTGTGCTTGTTGAGTTTGTTTGAGAAAAGGATATCATCGTATATGACGTCAACCTGCGTAGGCGTCTCTGAACCCTGGCTCATGATAATAACACTTCATCACCGCCATATAACAAACACAACATAAAACACTCCATCATCAGCTCATCATTCTTCTTTCCTTGTATTTTGATATTCTCTTGAAATGCCTGCCGCTATATCTCAATTTCTTTACACATTAGACGCTTATTTAGTTCTAAATAATATTGTCTTGTCCCAAGAGATCGTATCATTATATACATTATAGATGCATGTCAATTTACATGCATCTTTCCTACTCTAAATATCTAAATATGGTGGTGAAGCAAGAAAAAACATGTATGAATTACAAGATAATGATTATTTTGTTTGCGGTCTGTGCTGAGAGAGAGATAATCATATCATGGGCACGTTTTCATGTACCTTATTTGATGGTCGTGACAGATGATATTACAACTGTAATTATAGGTTAGCGCTATGTTATGTGCACTTCCCATTTTTTAACAATGACTGAACAAATGAGCCACACTCAAATAAAAATTGGATTATGAGCTTGCTGAAAGCTAAAACCAAATAATTCCATCATGGGTAATAACTTCATTAAGCTAACTATGCATTATATGAATAAATGAAAGAGTGAAAGATTTTAATGGAATAATAATGCTCTAATTTTTTAATAACTACAATTATTGTTGTGATTTGCTATACCTTAATTGTGTTGGAGTTGACAGTTTTGTCAAAGTATGATGTGAGAACTTTATCCATGTCGTCACTGCCGTCCCCCAAGTTGCTACCGCTTCCTGTTCCAACCACGGATGACATGTTCCAGCGACGAGTGTACAAAAAGGTGGTTAACACGTCCAAGAAAAACGTGATGATTTCTTGTAATTTGGGAGATCAACAATCCCCAAATAATTTTTTTGATTGTCCTTTAAAAGTTAGGTTTGGAGGCTTAGTTACTTTTAGCCGGTAAGTGAACTGAACTCACAACAACGGAAACACTGACAAATTTTCATGACATGTTTTGGTGGAACGCCAATCTCCTCAAAATGGTATATTTGATAATTTGATGGGCCAGCCAAAAACAATCGGTAGATTGATTAAATTTAATTGTTGTAGTGTGGTAGACAGTTAAGTATTGAAATACCTGGCTGTCAGTTAAGAATGACTTTGTTTCAGAAATCTCTTTACCAGTTTACCAAAAGCTAATTTGGTCTAACGAGCTGTTTTCATATGACGCCTAATAAATTGATTCAAACAGGAAGATACACAGTTTTCTATATGAGTTACTAATAACAATTAGCGTTTTAACTTGGTAGTCTTACTTATTATAACAATATTGAAATATATATATAGTTTCTATATATTTTTTACTTTTACTACCGTATATTTGAGGAAAATATTTCAGTCTTAAAAATTGAATAGTTGGTTGCCTCTCGTTTTTATAACTTGGGTAGTCATAAATTATGTTCGATCTACTTTAACCTCACTTAAATACAAGTATATTTAGATTTAATTGTTTATTGAATTCTGTTCCTACTCAAAGTACATAATTGTATTGGGTAGTTTTATATTACTTGCATGAACCACGTTGCTTTTGAATTTAACGTGCATTAACTTAACAGTAATGATAATTAATAATACTTTGTTTGCATCTTCCGGTTTCGAAAATCTATACAAAGGTTTTGCTTCTAAACGCTCTTTTAATTCAACAATATTCGTGATAATTAAAATGTAAACTGCGAATTTCAAATACTTAAAACAAAAATCGTCATTATCGATTTACAACAAAGACATTTGATATTGTATGGATTTTAACGATACGTATAATACGAATGTATATTGTACGTAAAAGTATTTTAAATCAAGAAAAAAACTCGTTTTTTGTATCACTCAAGTTGAATTAAAAAATACCTCTGTTTTACCTAACACGATTATTTTTTAAACTTAATGAGTATATACTTTAACTTATATGCATCATATATGCAAATGGATAAGTAGTTATCTCCAATGGCGATGATAAGGTGTGACGAATATTCGTTGATGAAATTAGGATGATAATGATATGATGATGGCAATACAAACTTTAATTTTTTAAGTCACTTTTTTAAAACAACACAGTTTAATTTATACAATGGGAAGATTCGGGTTCCATAAAAATTTTACTATAGTCTTTTGGAGGAACGTTTAGATTTTACTGTTCCTTTTCACATTAGATAATCTAGATGAGACGGATTACGAGGATTATGTTATCTTATGTACTTTACAAAAATTACTTTTTTTTACATATATTTCTGGAAAAAAGCGAGAAGACTTTGTTGATTATTGTGTTGCTGCAGACTTTAGTGTGTACTAATTACTTAAAAGCTTTATTTGCTTGACTTAGTTTTACTTATGCTTTGAAATACAAGGACAGTCAGTTATCGAAGCCATTTTACATACATATTATGCAATTCTTGCCAATTGTCAATTTAACTTATATTGTTGAATCTTCTAAACAAAAATACTCCTGGACACTTGTACTTTTGCTATGCATGCATATTAGCATGACATGCACACACACACAAAAATCTTAAACGAAAAACAAAATATCTCACTCTTTGTTTATATTTACATAGCAAATAAAACCTGGATCAAGTTTCCATCATAATTGTTTTACACGATTACTTTTCCACTTTACATCTTGACCATGATGGCCTTAATAACTTATTGACTCACTCGATAACCACCATACAGCAAATGATCTTGTTCACACAAGCATATATCCGCATGCTTTTCTAGTCATACATCAATTAAATACACAAATACACATAAAAACAACAAATAATGAATCCCTTTATTTTTTATCTTCCATACTAATTTTTTGTGCTGTTTGTTTAAACGTAATTAATGTATATTGCTGGATTTGCTCTTGTCCTTACAATATCTGTATATATATCGGTATGATGCTTCCCTGTTTAAAATTTTTATTCTTTCATGGTAAACTCCTTCTTTAAAAAACTCTCGTTATATAATATGACTTCGTTTGCCGTTGTTCCTTTTTTAAAGAATTTTGTCCTGCTCTGATGATTTTTATTTCGTTCGTCCGTCCATCCGTCCATGGACGATGATGATGATCATGATAATCGTATTATTATGTGTATTACTGTACTTGAGATGTTTCCCATTCAAAATACACAGAGGTGTTCGCTGAGCTCAGCTCTTAAAAAAGTGCACTATGTGCTTGTGTGTCTACCAACAACATCTTTCATATAACCCTTTTTTTCTTGTGTATTATGTCATGCATGCTCTTTCAGACTATGTATGGTAGGGAAAATGTTGAAAAAGAAGTAAGTGCAGCATAGTACACAAAATATACCATTGTGGAGTTTACGACGACATATCATCTCTTGTATGAATGCATTGGAATCCTTTGCAAAGGATTTTATACTAAAAAATATTTATGTATGTATATTTAATATGTGTACTTGAATGAAGGACGTAGTATGCATTGTATTTGTATAGAGGTGTAAGTTAATAAGCGAGAGTTACATACGTGAGCGAATACTAAATGCCGAGAGTCGAAATATTCCCATTTCACTGAAATCCACGTAAACAGAAATATTTTGGGCTTCTTTTATCTCTTTAAAGTGTGAAGTTGTAGGGAGGCCAGAAAGGTTGTTGTAATCTTTGGCGTCAGTGAACTGGTTGTAAGGTATGATCCTACAACATAGAAAACGTGTGCGTTGTCCTCATTCTGTGTGTATTATGCATACAGTCATGAAGGACCATTGGAGTACTTGATGCCTTATCTTGCAATGGTATTTTGTGATAGCACAGAGTCCTATACTAATAACTCCCTAAAAAATTATATGCGTTCTTATCCATACTTTGTCTGAGACTCTTCTGGAGTACTTTGTTTTTTAGTAGGAGAGTTCTATGAATGCTCGTTTTTTATATGGGACAATAGCAACACAGATGATTTATACATGTTTTATTGTGTGGTTTTTTGGTTGTGTGGCTTGCTTCTCATCTTGTTGTTCTTATGTAAAAAATGCAATGAAAGGGTTAAGAGCTTGGATGATATTTGTTGTTATTTTTGCCACATAAAATGTGTTATAAATACACTATTTATATTGGATCAACTTCTTTGGCTTCTTATATCCTCTCTCTTCTTATTCACAACGTTTTTTGCTTTGTTGATCAAGCGAAAGAGCTTTTATGATAATGCAAAAGGTAAAAAGACGAGAATCCTTTTAGTAATCTCAATGATAGAATGACTTTTTTTGTCGAGAGATTATTACCTGTGTTATATTATGCTATTATATACAAACGGACTAAAAAGAAACTGGGTTTGTTGCCTTTTTCATCCTTTTTACCATACATCTTAAAGGCATCCTTGTGGTCTTCTTGGAGTATGAGTCACAAACATAAGAAGAAAAAGAAAATCGGCCCGATTTTTTTTGGGACTTTCCATGTATTTATTGCAAAGACGTTTTATAGTATGCTTTTCTTATTCACCTCCTCCTTCCTCTTTCTTCTTGATGATGGTGATGGTATTGCATGGTGCGGTACCGTCAAGTACTTCTCGGGATATCGTACCACCACACTAACAGTACTACTATTACGTATACACAATGATCATCGGTTTGGTATCACGGTGTTTGAAGGTTGGTGGTGTGATAGAAAAGAAACAAGCTCGGGATAAAAAAAATCGAGTGCATTATATATGGATGTGTGATATCTCAACCCTTTCGCTTTCATTTTTGTATTCGGTTTATCATCCTTTTCCTTCCTTTCACTCAGTTAATGTATATCAAGTAGTCTGTTTAGCAGCAGGCGCTTTCCCCGTGTAAGCTTTTGTCAAAGAAAAGAAATTATTTGTATTTGCGTCACGTCAGGCTTTTTGTATGTAAGCTGGTATGTATGTATGTATAATAGGTGTATGTTTTATGCATGGGACCACACACGTAGACTTACTTTAGCCGATAAGTATATGATTTTGTATATACTGGGCACATATATGAAGTGAAAATTGGGTATGCGTTTGGATTGGAGTACATGCCTCAGCTTGTTGACAGAAGGAACCCCTAATCTTTATTTTTTGCTTTCTCCATCAATTTACACTTATACTTGTTACGTAAAGGGTTAAATCGGAAAGGATGTATCCATATGTCGTGTAATATGGAATGTGAGTCCTTAATAATCGTGCTAACTTTCCATGTTTTTCTGATAGGAATGCTAGTCCTCGTACTTTTGATGTTTGTCTCGTTTAACAAGTGGGAGTAAATGATTCTTTCACTGGGAAGTCCCACCATACGGGAGGGGAGGCCCATTTTGTAGATGTAATGGGATGTGGTGGAAAGATGCAATGCAGTGTATACATGGAATGTGTGTGATCTTCCAATTGATTTTTGTCGTTCATTCATGCTCATCGTGGCCTGAATTACTTAACGTTCCATTTTTTCTGTTGGAAGAGATCTAAACCATATATGATTGGATGAGTGCAAATAATGCATTATTTGATATTATGTAAGGAAGGATTCAATGAAATAGAGTGGATTAAAAGTGACTGAAGTAAGTGAGGTAAATGCATAATGGAATATGAAATGAGGAGAAAGTTTATTTTCTGTGAAGAAACCGGAAGTGGCATCGGGTCACC
>JAHZNG010003883.1:0-11276 GCA_027744375.1 Orchesellides sinensis | reverse complement strand
GTTTTCTTAGTGGGTCGGTGCCCGGTGCCATATGGGAATTGTTAAGAATGTGATATGTTCGTACCAAACGTGTATACATGTTAGGTACCAAGTACGGATGAATACCAGTCATACACTATACGGAGTCACTCGTGTTAACTTACGACGTTCTCATGTGACGCCTTATGTCGGTCTCTATATATCTCAATCTCTGCAAGGGAAATTGGCCGGAATTCCTTTTTAGTGAAGATCCCTGACATAGGCGTAATAGTCAAACTTCTCATTTGCAGAATTCCGCTACTCACGCACATAACTAATGCTAATATACGCATTACATTTATAAAATAATTAGTATGTAGATACGAAGTCAAACGGACAAGTTTGTCTTGAATTATTGTAGCTGACTTTTCAAGGTCATTTACATATGCTAGAATACTATGAAATTTGAAACCAATCTGATGTTACCTTTCAAGGATAAACGTCAATAAAACAAAACCAACGGGTTCCATCAAGATTAATTCTACCAGCTGCCAGGAAGAGAATTCAAGTCGTGAAGAGTTATTACATAACGCGGAAGACGATACTTTCTCCAAGGATATTTGCAGTTATGTTTATAACCTACTTTCAAAATTAATTGTATTGGAATGTTTCATTGAAATTGTTTATGCCCTATATATGTAAATATCTGTTTAATCGTATCATATAGACACATTAAGGGAAGTATTACATGTTTATAATTTACATGTATAAATCGAAACCTTTATCGACTGCAAATGATCAAATGATAAGCTGACATGGACTCTCATAGATTTTACTTGATATTTGTCTTATTTAAAATGACATAAGGAAATTTCAGGTACTTTTGTGGAATGGCAATGATGGCTTGGAGGTACCTTAAGGGTTTCATGAGGTACAGATATGAAATTCTATTCTTAGCTCTCAGTATGCGTTTTTATCTGTTAAAGTTGACTTGTCTAAGCAGTAATTGGGGATTCGGAGATGTATCTAGCATGTGGATTCTTTTCAAGTAATGTTTTTCCATATGATTATTTTATTATCATTTTTAGCAGCGTTTTTCAAGAATTCCTATGCTTATCACTTATTGATATTATTACAAATACTAGAACTAGGGTATGTAAAAAACTCGACGAACAATGCAATGGGATCTCATATACATTTAAGAGCAGCACTACAGATTTGTAGATAGATAGTTCTATATCCGACCGCCTTATTACTTCAATGTGTTATCATCAACGGAACTATCCCACTGAATGTAAATACTAAATATACATAATTACAGCACGAATACAGATCATGAAATAAGTTTCATCATGACTATGACAAATATGATGGTAGCGCATTCACTGTAAATGTATGGTCTTATGTTTTAACAACAAAAAATAACCGCACATAAACACAAGACACACATCAGGTTTTATGTGCAACAGCAGCAGTATTGTCTATTTATGTTAGTAGGTAGAAGTAAAAGCATAGTTCCAGAAATAAATGGAAAGCTACTTATCTGGATTTTCAATTTCATTGCGTAAGCTATCTGCAATGAGAACCATGCTTGTGTCTGTACTCCTTTTTTACACATAATACTGTGCATATAAAAACGCAAGCCATTATTATGTACATTGGATATGAAGGAAAAAAAAACTTAACAGAACTACCTAACTCGTTTTTATATTCTATTTAAAGATGGCAGGTATTTCGTCCCGCAAATGACTTGTATTAGCAACTAAACTTTTCGTTTTGGCTGCACGAAAGAGGACTATAGATGTAAAGAAATACAGTGGGTTTGTTTGTTTGTGTTTACATCATAGCTAAGGTGTCTTATTTGAGCATCTGGTTTTATCGAAAAAATGAATGTTGTATTAGCCATGTATTCATATGAAAACTAGCACGGCACATATGGCCTAAGGACAAATTATTAACAGTTTTTCGTTCCTAACAGTAATGTTAAACTTTCTATTTCGCCCATAAACACAAGCACACACACATTGCTACTCTTTCTCTTGAATAAAAGCCTCAAGCTAGAAACTGCAAAGTTGAAAAGTTTTTAGAACATTATTGTCAACAGTAAACTATGCGAAACCATACGTATAGAATTGTATAGTAAGTTTGGTAAGTAGTGCAGAACTAACAGTAGTAGTATCGTTGATTATTGTCCTTTTAGTGATATTGTAACTTTTATATGTTCAATAGTCTCCACCAGTCGCCCATACTATTCCACATTATGAGTAACACAATGCATGTGTTTAGAGCTCAAACAAGGTAGTGTGAGTCGCCTTTCTCCACTTTCACGAGTAGTACATTATGTACATAACATTAGAAAAATGAAGGAAGAGAGAAAACTAATGGTAAAGCATAATATTATCATGATAAGAAAAAAATAGTGAAAGCAGTCGTCATTCTATTTTTTTCTTGTTACAAGCAGCAGGAAAAAACCAGAGTGACTGCGAGTATATTGCATGAGTGAATGAATGAGAGTGGAGGAGTGAGTCAGAAGAGAGGGAGAGACCCGTTAGCTCTGTACTGTTCCGCCCGTTCCTCGTACTTTCTCTTTTTTGTGATTACTCCTTCCTTTTACTTTAGCTTGGCAAAGAAGGCTGCATAATATACAAGGAGACGCAGCGACTACCAGTTTTGAAGCAGTATATATACACAGGCTAGAGAGTTTTGTTCCAATGCGGTAGTTCTGCCATGAACCTTGTATTGTACATTTCTACAGATAACTCTGTCTACACGTTCCAAACCATATACATAAACCAGGACAAAAAGCAAAGGAACCCTTATCATTCCAGTGCGTTATATAGGCTAGTTGTATTGAATCCAAGTCATGCCCAATGCCATGATACATATTTCGTTTTAGTTGCGGTAAAATCGTGGAAAATGGAGCCAGCCAGCATATTATAGCATAGTCGGAGGAGGCATAGGAAGAAAAAAAGAGTTTAATGTAAGCAAAGCATAGGAGACTTTTTTTCTATTTTATCTTCTCTTCCGTACCGTTACAGATGCTTACTACTGCTGCTATGCTGTAAAACGAGGGAAAATCTTTCTCTCTTCAAAACAAATAGCCGCGCTCCAAACTGGAACACAAAATATTTTTTGCAAACACTCGTCTCGTGAGTTTGAGAATATACCAAAAGGAACAAATAGGAAAAACTACTGCTCTGCTCTGCATCTACATAACTATATTTCTATATACATATAACTGGTATGTAGGATTATATGGGGCTCGGTTTATTAAACAAAGAAATCCCAACCACGGTGGCATCATGATATGATGCGCATAACTTGCTTAATATTATTTCAAGCCTTTCAAGAAAAACCAAAAAAAATTAATCGACGAGAAGCTGAGAAAGTGAGATGCAGAGAAAGCAGAAGAATCCTAAAGTTGCGTTGAGAGAAGATAATGCATTCATCCTTCTCACTCATGATGCCTGACTACTGTTTGCCTTACTGTGAAAATTTCACTGAGCCATGCACGAATTTCTGTGCAGATAAATGGGTACCTATGTATCTATACGCAGTATATTATATATTATAGATATATATATAGGCTTGTAAAGTGAAAGTGTATATGTGTTTTGTTGTATGTTCTCGGCTGTACAAAGAAAGTGCATAGCAAGTACTGCGAGAGGGACTTTTACCCGTTACTTTCTTCTTCTTGGGGTCTGTATTGGCTAGACAAACACATTCTTTCTTAGATTTAAGCAGAATATTCTGCTTTAATCCTTTGAGCGGCAACAGCATAAGCTATTCTTTTGTAAGGAATGAATTGCTTCATCTAGCAGCACTTCATCCAAGAAGATATGCGGCAATACAGTCGGAGCAGGACCGTTCTAGTCAGTCAGTGTTACGATCAGCTGCAGAAGTAAAAGCATCGCTGTACTCCAACTTTCTTTGTATGAAAGAGGATTTGACGTGTGTGTCTGTGCATGTTATGGTTTCTATCGGTTGTCTCAAATTGTGTCTTGTTAAGTTGCTCTGTGTATGAAATATAGAAAGTTGTGAGTGAAGTGAAATGCAATTGTGATTCTGTGCAAGTGTTGGTAGCTACAGTCTGTTGAGAGGAGATGCATATATTGTATTTGTATTTATGTTCACTTTCACTTTAACAAAGTTAAAGAAATATCATTCGATAACACTAAGCAAGTGGAGCAAAGCAGCATTTGGTTGGAAAATAATGAAGGATTTTTACTTATTCTTTTTCTCATTCAACAGCCTCAAAGAGGTATCCATATAGCAAGTAAGAAAAAGGAATCTCACTGGATCGTCGGTTTTCTTTTCATTCTCTTCTAACCCGTCGAATTCCTTTCACACAAATAATAGTACATATAAACTTAAGCACACAAAGCGTGGCAATAACTTGTGTAACAGAAAAAGGGGTTTGCATTTCCAAACTTTCACTTTGAGGTATTCATTGATAGGTGCATAGTAAAGTATCCAAGCTTTACAAAACTCATCTCTATATGTATAAAACACTGCAATGTATGCCGCTCTGTTACATGTTTCAGCTAAAAATGCATTAAGTCTGCCGGATCAAGAGAAAGGGTTAACTGCTAAGTAGTAAATACTGTAGTGGATCTCAGTGAGAATTTTGTGTTTGCTCTAGTAGCATTATAAAAACAACAACAATAACAACAGCGCGTATAATATAGGCAGAACGTGTGGAATTTAGTGTGGAAAACTGAGAAAAAGCTAATTTGCGCTGCATTCTCTACACCGCTATAAACTTTCCATTCATACTATACAGTTTTAGTGAAGCATTCCTATACCCTAACAAAGGCATTCCATAAAAAAGTACAACTCATATAGTCTCCGATTTTCTCTTTTGTTTCTCCGGAGAAATCACGCATAGCTAAAATATTATATACCGATCTATATTTTATACCCATCTATAATAAAGGGATCCCTTTTGTCATTTAGGGGAGACAAAAAAGAAACCTTGGCCACTAGCAGCCTTCCAGTATCATGAGTGGGGTCAAGTTAACCAGAACAGACTCCGGTGAGCTCTCTACAGTTTCCCTTTACTCATACTTAAATAAAACAAAAGAATGATAGCACAATCAATTTCCATACAGTCTTTTTTCATTCTACTTCTACCCGTGCTACAATGTCTTGCTTCCTCTCTTTCTATTTTCGGTGGGAGTGAGTGAAATTTCCTTGAACAGAAAGCAAACCTCGATTCAATCTCTTGTTCTCTTTTTCACAGTTGGCTGAACAGGAAACACAAGAAAAAGTTGCGTGTTTTTTTGCAAACTCACTTAAAAAACAGTGTTTGTCTACACACGAACGTTTCAACTTCTACATTGTAATTTACGAATACCTTGTAATATTTCAAAAACCCCAGTGCTAACAAAAACCGTTACTCATATATGTTCTTTGCTGAAAGACGTAACAAATTTTTGGATAAAATATTAAATGAAAACATACTTATACCCGACATTTATGCATACTCACACTTCGGCAAACTTGAACTAGCGTCAAAACAAACCTTGTAACGTATACCTAACCTAGTTTTGGTGTTCCTGCACTCTTCTATAACTACTACTTCTATTGCTATTCAACTACTTCTACTACTACCACTACCTGTTCTGCTCTGTCTCTTCTATCTTGTCTCTGTTTTGTATCCGGCTCTCTCTCGACAAGTTTCCAAGAGTGTGAGGAAAAACTATTTCTTCTCTTCTATTCTTGATCGATGTTCTTTCTATTCCTTTCAGACTTTCTTTCACATAGAATTCTTCCAAATCGTTTACTTTTTGTATGCTTTTTTAGTATTTTGTTTAGTAGAGCGTTAAGCGTGTGTATTTGTATAATGTGTTAAATACGACCTTCTCCTGTTACTGCTTAGTCCCTCATTGTGCCAATCTTCCTTTGTCTATTTTCAATCTCATCATGTAAAGATGCTTCTTCAAAATAGTATTTTCTTTAGCTTTGTTAATTGAACAAGTCTACTTATTAAGAGAATAGTAACTTCAGGAAGAAAAACATGAAATCTGATCAATGTTTGATGATATGAACCTGACGTTACTTTTTTCTGTTTGAACAGCGAGGATATACTTGGAAATCCTCCGGTTGGAAAAAGAACGCGAGGAAGCAAAAGCAAAAGAAAGAGGTAAGTTGTGAGTCTGAATCGACTTTATGCATGTAAACTACAAAAACCCTTTTCTTAGAATGTTTACTATACTTAAAATAGTACATTGTGCCGTGGCTTTCTCCAACATATTTTATTCAGAAGCCAAACTACTTACAACCGTCTTGTTTTATTACTATGCCGCAAGCAATGAGGCAAACATAATGTAGCAAGCAAAGTGGGAAATTCATGTCGTTAGTCTCCCCTACAATAGTAATTTTTATCCTATGACAGAGTTAAGGTTAAAGAAGAGCATTTTACAGAACGAATTCTTTTGTGCAAAGGGCTAGGATCCTAATTTATATTTCATAAAGTAGAAAAGTTAAGCTGAAAGAAAGAAGTTGGAAATTAGTCAAAAGTCTCCTTCTGTTAGAGACCCACAGAAAAGTAAGTAATGAGGACAATTTAAGATTAACTGTATTTAGTATTATAAATGAAAACTGTTTCTCTCAGTAAAGAAGTATTTACAATGCATAGTACATAGTAGATTCGATGATGATGGTAATGCTCAAAGTACTGCAACCAGCAACAAACTTTGAAACATGGTATGGAAAATTATGAAACCCATTATGTTAGACCCCAGTTTCTGTTTTACCCTTACAAGAATATTTCTCACAAATAGTAATCATCATTTGTACTTGACATTGCAAAACATTGCTCATACTCTTCCCTTCTCGATGTAAATTACAGTAATGTTTGCTTCGAATATAGGACTATGATGCATCCATTTTGAGGAAAGCGATATTGTTGTTTCCAGTGTTAAAAATCAACTTCTTCCCACTTTTGTCAGCATAAGTTTTGAGCTGTCGTAGAACTTTTGAATGAAATTGTTATTGACTTTTAGTAAATTAATGAACCAATAATAATTGACTAGTTACATCATGGTGGTATGAATGTATTGTGACAGTTGATGAGTTAGGAATGAGTTTCTTGGCATTCTGAGATTTTGTATGTCTGCTAAACTTTTTCCGTCTACATTCATTTTATACATACTGTGCACTCTACAAAACTGCATATACATAGAGTTATATACTTAATGTGTGCAATGATATGATGATGCATGAATAAAAGCTTGAATCTTATATTCAGACTAGACTTCTTTCATATTATATATGTACAGAGTAACATGATATAGAATATAATGTATTGCATGATACAATTATACAGAGAAAATAAAGGAGTTAACAAAAGTCCGCTTCGAAAATGACGTGGGCCGCAAGTTCTTTGGCAAAGTGATGGCCAAAAAGAAAGCTCGTCTACAACAAGAGCAGCAATCATCTAAAAAAGACAACCAACAACAGCAACAACAACAGTCTCAAGAAGATCAACCCAGCAGTAAAGAATTAACCGAAAGTTCTGAGCCCGTGAGTCCTGCTTCAGTTGGTAGTGGTTTTGCCAGCAGTAGTGGTATTAGTGGTGGTTGTTCCTCTCTCACATCTGGCGATAACCAGGGATATTTTCCGGATAAAGGGCCCATTGTTTCCGCTTCAGCCGGCAAAATTGAGAACGAACTGGTGCCTCCGCCTCCTACGCGGACAGATAAGTGAGTTAACCTTTCCAATCCTATTTTCCCCATCAGCATCACAATTATTAGACTCGTCAATTTCTCTTGCAAGAAAAGATATAATATAAATACGATACAGTAAGGCTATGCATGTTAAAGGCAAAATGATTTTGTTGGTAAAAGATTTTTCAACAAAGCAAATGGAGACCATCGTCAATCGTCATCATCGTGAAATATGTTAGATATAATATTATGTACCTATATATTTCGTGCAGAATGAATAGTGCAAGTACATTGAAACAAAAATATGTCAAAAACTACTCCATTATTGTGATTCTGCCAATTTGTTTAGCCAAAATAAGAGCAGCAGCAACAGCATCTTGCTATAAAGCAAAAAATAAAATGCATTGCATGGCAAGCAGCATTTAGATATTCACATTACATTACAAGCGTACATGCATAACACAATTACATTTATCCCACACAATTATTATTGTATTTATATTGAATACAAGCCCATTTAGCGTACTGTATGATGTTTTGTGAGTCCGTGTGACAACTAAAACGTGTGTTTCAGCAGCAGTAGAAACAGCAGTATTTAGGCATGCGGCAATAATCTATAGATATCTTATATCCTATCGTAATGTGCTCTTTACAGAATTAATACTTTTCTGCGTACATTTACTTTACTACAAAAAACTACTTTATTATATTATGCTGAAAATGCTTGCATTAGCTTGGCTCTTTACTTGTGTCTCTATTCTATAAAAACGTTCCTTACTCTGAGTACATGATTTTGCGGGCATTGCATTTCGCTATCTTATGTAGTATCATACCACTTCAGTAATGTGCACATACAGTTATTTTTCTGCTGCAGAAGTAGGAGCACGGGAGTCGACTAAAAGCAAGTTGAAAGCAAAACCAATGCCAAAATCTAAAAAGAAAAGTTTTGGCATAAGAGCTCCAAAAATATTACATGAGTAAAACTATGAATTTGGAATCACTGACTAGACTTATATTACTTTGGTTGTTCGTGCTAGGACAGTCTATGCGAAGCATAGATGCATACTTTTATATGAAATGGGACATTTATTTGCATATATATAGCAGTCCACATATTGCATCACTATATCAAATAGTCAACACCAATTTAATACTTTTGAATCCTTGAATAATTCCCTTCAATGCTGTTAAACATTACATACGTGTGACGATGCCAAGCATGCCTACATTTTTTCACATGAACACACTACTTCTACAACTCACATTAGAATTCATTTAACAAAAGCATAGAAAACGGAGAAAATTCTAACATTTACAATATGTACAGAAAAAACATTATATACTTAGCGTGAATCTCTAAAAAACACAATGCATGAAATTCTTACGCGCACTGAAATTACCAACAGTGCAGTGCAGTTTATAGTTTACAGGAACAGCGCAAACAACAAGGAAAACCGGATTCGGGTAAAAAGAACAACAGAATCTATTATATTCAGTTTTATATCGTTATCGCTATCTCCATTCTTTTATTCCATTTTACGTCTTCGTTTACTATATTCAAACTTACTGGTTGACTGCCTGACTCAAAAGAGAGAGTTTAAATATAAAGGATGAAGTGGGATATTTAGAGAGTAGAAATAAAATACTTTTACAAAAAAAACAATAATGTGTTTGAATATATAAACATACTATATTTTATTCAAAAGTTTTCTGTAGAAAAAACAAAACAAAATCATGATATTGTAAAGTAACCTAGTTTGGTTGTTTAAGTGCTCTGCTATTGCTGAAAAACGCTCTCATCGCATTATATTACTCGCATTGAATTTTTTGCATACGTATAATATGCCATATGCCACGCGATGCATGCAACAACAAAATCAATACTGAAATTTTTCCGTAAGCAATCTGTCTATGTCAAATGCAAAGGCGCAAACTTTAATCAACATTTACAGTAACTTGTGCAGTGTTTTGCTGTATCTAATAAACTATTATTGCCGGTTCCTATTGCAAACTCAGAATGTTCATTAAAAGACAGCATATATTGAATAACAATAATGTTACACAATCATGTGTATGCCATACATGCAAGTATAATTTAAAATTGTGACTTTATACATGTTAAGTTGGTTTCTTACTTTTGTTATGTACAAAGGTTATACTTTTCATTACCACTTTTATTTCATCTTCTAATTATAGTAGTATTGTCGTGTGATACTTGTTTTTGGTGAATGTGAAGAGTTATTAATTTACTTCTACTTTTTTGCTTCTCCTACGCAGGATGCATAAGTCGAAGCCTACAGAGTAAGCCAAAGCCTTTTTATATTGCCTTTTAAGCTTTTATAATGTTCTATAACAATATTTATATACTATGTATAACTATAAGCACCGTGAAGACAGCTACACAAAGAAAAAGTTTGCACAACCGGTGAAAACATTTGAAATGGCGAATTCCGCGTGCTTATTCAAATTTCTCTATTTTTCAGACCGCAACCTCCCGCGGGTGTTGTGTGCCCTCAACATTTCCGAGCTTTGAAAGTTAATAGCACCTTTACCTTGAAGTTTGCACCACCGGGTGAGCAAAAATATGCTATGGCATAAACTAAGTCAATAGGAAAGTAAACAAAGTATTAGAAGTTTTCTAACACCAAAGCAATTTTAATGTCAAGGTTTTGAAAAATAAATGTTTTGCAGAATGTTGTGGAGGTCCAAGACTGGTAGATATACAGAGTTCGACAACGGATAGGATACTATATACGGGTATAATAGATTCCGAAACAGATATCTTCCTTCAAAACCCAACAAATACTGAGGAGAAAATCCTGACATATAAACTAGATGTGGTATGCCATTTTTTATGTTCATAAAAGATGCTGTCGCATATTACACACAATCTATTAAGAATTTCATATTATGTTGAAGTAATACTATCTAGTGTATTTGTAATTATAGTTAAATAATGAATGGTCCATATCATTCCCTGGAGAGGAGGAACCAGTCACAGTAGCTTATCTTATCAGACCAAAACCCGCTACGAAAATTTCACCGTTACAAGTCTACGAAATAGAATCTGCTGATGGATTCTCACATTATTTCAACCTTGGGATTGAAATGGAAAAGACAGGCTCTTCCCGACGGCCTGACTTTGTGTTCCGGGTAAATTCTCGTTGAGAATGTGACAAATCTGCTTTGATAGAAACTCACAATTCCGCATTTCATGAAACTGCTGACATCTGATTTACTACACCCACTTTATTCCTCCTTTCTAGTTGTTAACATTAAATGTTTAGAGTCATGCTGAAATGTGTAGTACCATGAAAGCTACAAAAAATTGTATGCTTTAAAACGGCAAAACTAATAAAAACCCATGCTTTCACTCATGTCGGCATGCCTTATAACAATTTATACGTGAATGGGTTATCTGATTTCAGCAACATAACTTTTATTTATGTGTCTTCTAGATGCTCAACGATAGTCTACATCCTGTGGCGACTATTATTCTTCTGTCAAACTTCAAAGCTGCCTCAGTCACGATCGAGGAATCTTTATGGCCATCCCAGAAAGCAATTATTCTTGGAACGGGAGTCCTCATGATCTGGGAGCTGGTAATCACGCATCATTACTTTCACTTACTTCCTATCCATTTTGCTA
>JAHZNG010003882.1:0-21008 GCA_027744375.1 Orchesellides sinensis | reverse complement strand
TAGCAAATAATCTCTATCTTTCAGTATGGGCGATTATAATCATAACTGATTTTCATCGAAAAAATATAATTCAGTGATTTTCATCATGTGACTGAAAATCCCTAATATTTGCACATTAGCCATGTTTCAACTTAAGATTTCAAAAAGCTCAAGTAAAACATATCTTACATGGAAGAAAAGGAGAATGAGACAATACAAGCAGTACAAATTAACAACGGTTGTTGCATTGCAATATAGACGACGCGAGCCTGCTTAATGACATTCATCAAGTTTTCAACCTCTGTTTGGGCTTCGGCATACGTGTAACCTGCGTCCATAATTTTGTCCAGGGTAGCATCCATCTGATGAGGTTCACCCATGTTTTGAATGGAGTCCATCAACCAAAAAAAATACCTCTCCGCTGTGCAGAGCAATGCCCTAAAAAATAACATCTGCCATAAATATTTGTTAAGAAAGTAAATTGTTTATTTTCAAAAGCGCTAAAATGGTTATACACTTACGACTTCAAACGCTAAAATGCCGAAGATAAAAACAAAAACGACTTGGTCCATTTTTAAACCATCAAGTAGTTAAATTACGTAATTACATAAGTTAAAATATATTGTTATGCTCAAGAAATTCAAGTTGGTTTTGTTGATTTTTAGTTTGTCCTTTGGCTGTTCATTGTATTTAGGAAATGTTTAAATCATGCCAAAGTAGGTATAGACATTAATTACATGTAAAAGTGCTTAGGTTGGTACAGAGCTTGTATTATATTCCTTTGTGCACTAGAGTCATGTGGTAGAGCTTATCATCACATCCCATATAATTTTTCTTGTGGTAACGACACTCTGATATGCTTGTGTACTTTTAACAAGGGCATTGCCAGTTAAGAGCTGAAGCTGAAGACAGGTAAGTAGGTACACACGGCTAAGGTAGCTATGCTAGCTATTCTGGATATTCTAAAAAATGAACCTAATGCAAATTTGTAACTTTTTCATATTTTAAGCTGTGCTTGGTACCATGGATTGTGGAATGTATTTGATGCATGATATAAGCATGAAAATAAAATTTTAGTAATAAAAATCTGTTTTGAATAATGTAATCGTCATTATGAATGAAAATAATAAACAGGATGGTAGCGGGTGTTGGAAAAAGGTGAGCATGATTCGAATAAGGATAAAAAAGTATGTATTTGGACGTTAACTGATTTGAGCTCGGGGGAGCTCTTAATTGGCCATGCCTACCCTCCGGCTACCACCCAGTCCCAAGAGATACCTAAATCCGCCGCGGTAAATCATTTCTTGTCTTCCATCTGAAGTAAGGAGACAGCGACTGGAGCAACAGGATCCTTCTGGTCATCTCAAACGAGAATGGAAGTTACGCTGTGACTGCTGTGCGGAGGAAAAGAAGTTGAAGGAGAAGGCGAAAAGAAAATTTTGGAGGAAAAATCCTATACATGATGAGCCACAGTATGAACCAGGGCAGTACTGGAAGGGTGATGGGGTTGGTGGTCCCTCCAGGACGAGTAGGGGGTGTGGGAGAAGCTCCAGGAATTCAATTTGCTCCAATTATGGCAAATAATCAATATTTTAATATGTCATTTCCGGTTTGAGTGAATTCGTGATTGATTTTTTGGTGCCACAGTCGCAATGCCATTAGAAATGCGAGGAGGTGGAGGGATGGACATCAACGGTAATTTTGACAACAGTCGCTGCAGCAGTCCAGATTCAGACCAGTACGTTCGGAAAGGGAATAATGAGCTGCAGCCAGCCAAACTTAACAAGAGCATGAAAAATAGCAATGGCCCACCAGGCACCACTTCAGCACATCCCCCAAAACGATCCAACCCGGCTAAAAACATTTAGGTTTCATAGACTTACATATTATACTCTCCAACCCGTCTTTAAGTTTTGATTGAGGGTATTAAATTACGTATACAGTGTGAACTAGTTAATTGTTTTGTATACGTGCATATTTTGGTAATTAAATATAGTATAATGACAAAAGCTGTAAATGAACAGGGTGGGAATGAGAACATACCATACAATACCTAGTACATTCAATGTGGCAACATAACATGTACATACCCACACAAAAAAGGTTTTAAATCATTATGATTATGATGCACACCTAAAAAGCTTAGCTTTTACCAACCCTTCCCTTTGGCTAACAATCAGGCATATTTATACCTTTCACACTACCACCTTGTATCATTTATCATCATAATCCTTTTACAAATGAAGTATGAAAGGAACGGAGCAGGGTCTGCCTATATTACATGAAAAACTAATAAGCAGGTGGTTTCCTTCATGCAATTCAAAATCCTTATATAAATTTTGATTTTTTGTTGTGATTTTTAATTTTTTTTTTTAATTTTCGTTAAAAAACCGTTTAAAATAAACTGTGTGTAGTGTATTAGTATGGCTTCATATGTTTACAGGGACTGGGCAAAGTTTGTTGGTTTTGTTGATGGGGTAAAAATAAATTGTGATATGAGAGAAAAAATAAATGTGACGATATATTTTATAAGATTTTTGAATTTTTGCAGATATTTGGAATTTCCTGGATAATCATCGCCCTAAGACTGTACAACACGAAGAACCAACTTTGGACAGATCCTAATGCGAATTTTATTTTGAAGCAAATTACTTTATGGAGTGAACGTAAAGCCTTTTACCTGTACATTTTCCAGTACGTTTTTGTCAGCACCAGTCATGAAGCTATGTTTGTGATGCTATTAACTTGCGGGACCGTTGGATTGCACACCATCCACGGTGCCGTTGGTTTGATTGGACTCACCAATTCAGTAAGCACGCCGTACTCACTTTCATCTGGGTGGTGGTTGGCGGTTGGTACTCTGAAGAATAGTCACTTAAGTCTCAGTCTATGTTTTTTATTGGTTTAAAATTGCAGACGAGACGATGGAGGGCTTACGATGCATTATTGTTCTGGAAGTACGCAAACATAATTGATCTCCATTGCTTAGGTTATGCTGTGTTTAACGCTTGGTTGGTAGGACTTCTTGACCATGATGCAATGTCAGAGATTGCTCCTCACTATTTATCCTTACTCTCTGCATGGCATTATTATCTTGGCACTTTTTTTCTCATATTTATTTTACTAAGGCCGATCCTCTTTTATATTATTTGTCGGCATGCCGATGAGATTGAGAATTGAGTTGCCATTCTCTGCTATTGTTATTATTGACTATTTTACCTTACACGATTTTATAATAATTGGTTGTCATTTGTAACACAGCCACCACAAAAATTCACTAATAATAAACTTAAGAAATCATGATTTCCTTTTACTTTATATATAACTATGCAATAAGTATATTTTTTTAAGCTTAAGTTCGTTCCAACAAATACACTATGTATACACACTAACTTCCAGCAACATTAAAAGCACTTTTAAAAGCACTTACTCGACTCTCGGAATCGGAAGGTGTTCCAGGAACATTGAAACTGTTACAGTTAAGCACAACCGGCACAGAGAAAAGACGCAAGGGGACAACCAAACCGTTTGAAGAGTATTACGCTCATTGTCAATCACGCCTTTAAATAAGCTGAAATTTGAATACCAAAACAGTGGTTGGAAATAATCAAAAGCTACAAAAAACAGGCAGTAAGAAGCTAAGTTGGTATAAAAGCACCATTTGGTCCATTCACGAACTGTCGCTAAGCTCTGATTATTCTTGGAAAAAATAATATTTTCATATTAGCCATGTTTCAATTTGCGATTTTAATTCAAAACACCTAAGTAAAACACATCTTACATGGAAATACAGCAGAAAGATACAATGAAAGCAGTACAAATTTACGATGTTTGCTATGATAAAAAAGAAACGAGCTTCCTTGATGACATTCATGAAGTTCTCAACCTCGGTTTGGGCTTCGTCGTAATTGTAACCTGCGTCCATGATGTTGTCCAGGGTTGCGTCCATCTGATGAGATTCACCCATGTTTTTAATCGAATCTACTAACCAACTAGTAACCTCCCAGTTGTGCAGAGAAATACCCTACAAAATAACAGTTGAACTAATAGGCATCGAAAAAGTAAATTGTTTATTTTTAAAAGCGCTAAAATGGTTAAACTTACGACTTCAAATGTTAGAATGCCGACACTAAAAAAGGGAAAGAGTTGGTCCATTTTTTAAAAATCAGTTTGTTAATTTACTGAATTACGTTAAAAAATATTGTTTTGTACTTGTTTGATTGTACTTTGGAAATATTTAAATCATGCCAAAGTATTTGTATGATAAAATAGGTATAGACAATAATTGCATGTAAAAGTGCTTAGGTTGGTAGAGAGCTTGCATTTATGTTCCATTGTGTACTAAAGTCTTGTGGTGGGGTGCTTATCATCACATCCCATATAATTTTTCTTGTGGTAACGACACTCTGATATGCTTGTGTACTATTAACAAGGGCATTGCCAGTCAAGAGCTGAAGCTGAAGACAGGTAAGTAGGTACACCCGGCTAAGGTAGCTATGCTAGCTATTCTGGATATTCTAAAAAATGAACCTAATGCAAATTTGTAACTTTTTCATTTTTTAAGCTGTGCTTGGTACAATGGATTGTGGAATGTATATGATGCATGATATAGGCATGAAAACAAAATTTTAGTAATAAAAATCTGTTTTGAATAATGTAATCGTGATTATGAATGAAAATGATAAACAGGATGGTAGCGGGTGTTGGAAAAAGGTGAGCATGATTAGAATAAGGATAAAAAAAGTATGTATTTGGACGTAAACTGATTTGAGCACGGGGGAGCTCGTAACTGGCAATACCTACCACCCATACCCAAGAGATACCTAAATCCGCCGCGGTAAATCATTTCTTGTCTTCCATCTGAAGTAAGAAGGCAACGACTGCTGGAGCAACAGGATCCTTGTGAACATCTCAAACAAGAATGGAGGCTACCCTGTGACTGCTCTGGAAGTGGTGCTGCTGGTGGTGGGGGCAAAAGAAAGGACTAAAATGACAGCGACGACCGACGACTACGTTCTTGTCAAAACTACGAAGGTGGTCAGAAAACTTAAGAAACCGGATGGCACTGTTGAAATCCTTCTTGACTAAGATCAGATCGTGGTCCGCTTAAACTTCTGTTGAATGCAAATTGCTAGTGGTCAATAAAATATTAACGTAACCGAGTGAAACCAGTTCAATTTCAATAAATACTTTTATTTCTATTGGCCATTCAAATTGCTTGTTATCAATGCTTGACCAATGCTTATCTTCTACTTGTGCTTCACACAGCGGTTTCAGCTATAGGCGTAGGCGTCATGACATATGTACGGCTTACACATAACCCCATTTCAAATTCAAGAGCTGCGATTAGGCAGGAGGGGTCCCTATAAAACCCTGGATATACTCCGGACTCCAGAACATACTCGTCATGTGTATAGATCCGTCCAGGTGCTTCATGCGAATGCGTTATCATTTTCTGGCGTTTATTTAGTATTTTTAAATGCAAGCTTTATGGCTGTCTCGTTATATTGCAATGCTGTACTAATGCGGTATTGGTCAACAATGCAGCCAGTGTCCAAGGCACAGTTGCTCGTGTGGTTGGTTATGTACTTGGGCTTTTGGACTTTGTACTGGAACTGGGACTACTCTTCTTTGTACGAGGGAATAAAGTGTTGGGGTCGTGGAGGGGGAATAAGTGGGCTCTCCAAGGAAAAACATGGTGATTTAAAGGTTTTGTAGGGCGAGTAAGCCACTGTTGATTTGCTACGGGAGTCAGTTTGTGATTAGGAGGGTGAGTGTTCTCAATAATTGAAGGGGGTGACAAGGGGAACGTTTAGGGTGTTGCTAACAACCAAAAAGTACCTAATATAAGAGTCACGATCAATTTAATTGTTTTAAGAATATTTTATTGTTGACTGGAATTTAAGATTATATTAAGCTATTTATTAATTGAGAAGGCTCTACTTGTGCCTCTGTAGTCGATTTTCTTCCATTCACTGTGATTCTCACTGCACAACAAACAATAAGCAAGAAAAATTTAAACATTCAATGCCATTCTGAGAACAATCGGTTTTCTTATCGTTCCACCGTGGAATAGAATAATGCATTTAAAGTAGCTCATATTGAAATATGAGCTGTGCAAAGATAAAAGATAACCCGCTGCCTGGCAAGCATCTAACCAGTAAACCCACAAAAATCGTCAGCATTCTCAGAGATACAAGTTTTTAGCTAAAACAGTACATCTCCAGTAGATTTGTGATTTGTGCTCCAGTGGGAAACAAGCACACATAACAAATTTAAATCTAAAAAATATATATAATATTGGGTCGAGTTTTTTGCACAATTCGTATATAATGGCATACAAAGTTACAAAATTTAAATATTCCACAAAATTCTTACACAAAGACAAATGTTGCACAACGACATAAGTACTCATACACAACCCATACGCAATTTATGTAGTATTAGTATTGATACTGTCAACATTCTTTTTTCACACGTGCCACCCACGCATACAAATACATTGCATCATAAAACATGCTTAAGGATTTCAAATGATCATCTCTCCTCCAAACAACATATTCCAAAAATATCTTTATGAGTCATCACATATCATCCAATTTTAACACTTGCGTTCATTTCTGTCTATATATTTTTTCCCCTATTCAAACCTCTTAAAGTTTTTATACATTTGGCTTTCATTTCAGCTTCCGAGAGCAGACCGAGCACACATTACCAAGTTTTACTCTTCAAACCTTACAAACATGCCTTTTGGAGTGCGACCCTTGTCCTCCTTGTGGGACTGGGACGTGATGGTTGACCGTTCCCGACCAAGTCGTCTCTTCGACCAAAACTTTGGCTTGACCCTAGACGACGACCAGATCTTTGCAAGCCATCCAGCTGCAGCCACTCCTCCAGGCTACTCCATTTTTCCCTACGTGAGCTCCCATTATAGACCTAGGAGACTTCACACCAGGCAGGAAAGTGGAATTTCCCAGGTGGACTGCAACAAAGAAAAGTTTGAGGTAATAAGGTGCCCTATTTTTTAACTACATAGTTTACCATTTGCATAATACTTAATCTATTTATTCCTTTTGTCAATTCGTAAATACATTCTTCCTGAAGACGTCAAGCCTGAGAATGTCCTTTGCAACTTGAGTTCCGACGGGGTTCTCACAATTAGTGCGGTAAGGGTTGTGGAAAAACCGGATGAGGCTGTGAAGGTTGTGCCTATTATTCAAACAGGAAGGCCTGCAGTTGTCAGGCAAACTTCCAAGGAGCCGATGAGTGTCTCAAGCACCACAACTCAGGCAGGGAATAATGCAACCAGTGGAAATACCACCACGATCAATATTCAAAGGGAAGGAGGAGGAAATCAATAAAAATAGCCATTTTTGGTGTTAATCCTTAAACGAGCTTCATTATAAAAGTAAAAATCTTTTCCTGTCCGTTTCTAAATAAGGTGCGAATTGCGAATTTTAATGTTTTTGCTCTAATTATGCTTTCGTATTGATAAAAATTGGTAATCTTTGTTGTTTTGTTATTTTGCAAGGATCGCTAGTGCCAATTAAATAAAACCATTTAAGCAATGTGTCACCTTTCCTCTTCCCAACTTAATGTATTCAGCATAATAATATAAAGACTGAGAGGAAATATCTCTTTCGTAGTCTCAATTAAGTTACATTGGGTAGTGACATAGACACTGGCTTTATAAGGAATTAAACAGAGTGAGACTCACTATGTTGGAGAATGACAGACAGGTGACCTTGACCAACGCCAAGCGAAAGGATACTTGCGTTGTGGTGCTATGAGGTTTTTATATTAAACATGCAAAAACGTATGCATACCATAACCACACGAAAAAAGCGATTTACAGGAGATTATTCGCTATTCTTCCTTATTATCTTTGCCGAATACAGAAATGTCTTTGAACAAGAAGTAGAGATGTGAGTGCCAAATATAGGCATGAGTTTTTTATATGAGATGAATAGGACGTTATGGTGCAATGTCATGGCGGATTATGCCGATGTGCTCAAGATATTGAATTCTTGTTTCCGTTCCAACACTTGGTAGGTAGGAATTCAATGTGTGGAGGAGTTGTTTATGCATTCGGATGCATTTAAACCATGAACTTTAAATATATTGACTTTAGTATGATATAATCTCTCGCTACAATGTTCTATATTCTGTTTAACTTCAAAAACTGTGTTTTTTCTTGTAAATGTGGCAAATAGCCAAGTTGAACTTAGGTGCACTGTCCAAACACATTCCCCCGTAGTATTTTCTGCTTGAAAGAGTTTTTTTTTCTAAATCCAAATCCAATGTCTTCGCCTTCAATTTTGGCATGTATATGCAACACAAGACCAGGTTGCAAAAACACTCATAAACCATAATATTAATCTGTCTTCATAGGTTTTATAGCCGTACTGAAAGATGCTTTGCGGATGACGATGCGATGGCACATTCATTCATACAACCTCAAAGGAAATTCTATTGGTATTGATACATAATCTTATTTTGGCGAATTCCCCTTAATACAATAATTACGAAGCTGAGTATATTCACCGTGTTTACACGCTTTATTTTGTGTTGTCTCATTATCAAACACCAAATTGGATAAACTTGTATAAAAACGGATCACCTGCTAGCCTTTTCCTAAACCATTTCATTTTGTGACAAACACAGAAATAACAACCAACTCTGCTTCATCAGCTTTGTATCACCCATTCAGAGTTTTTTAGTGTAATTCTCAACTTGCCCCACTAACTTATTTTGATAGTTCACCCTAAATTATGCCAGTACCATTCACAATGTCCAACAACAGAGGATCCACGGAGGACCCCCTAAAAATCCAGCCTCAGGAAAAGGTTCGAAGCTGGACCACTTCGTCCTACTCCACAAAAAAGATAATTAGTGATGGCAACAGTGGTGGTTGTCATGGAGAGCTGTTTATCCCTTCAGTTAATCAGACCACCCCAAATAAATCCCTATCATCCGACCTGTTCAGTAATCATCACAGGTACACAACCAAATCTCCAGATACCTGCAGCAGTAACGGGGTTACCAACTCCAGTTCAACCAAACAAGTGACATCATCTTCAATCAAGTCTAGTGGCTTGGTAAGCAAAGCATTGCAGGAGATAGATGATGACTTTATGGAGCAGAGACCATCTTCAAGTACGGCTGTGATTCCAATGAGCACATCTTCAACGCTTGGAGGTGGTGGTGGGTGGCTTGGGGACAGTCAGCAGGTTCCGTTAAGCTATGAGATTGTGACTAAGCCCGATGGCAAGAAAGAGTTTCAGGTAAAATAGGAGTCAGAATGATATGAAAATGATTATTATGCCGATTTTTAATAAAATACTTTACTAATTTCAAATCCAGTTGAAACTGGACGCCAAACACTTCAACCCTGAAGACCTCCAAGTAAAAGTTGAACAAAACACGCTAATAATATGTGGAACACATGAAGAAAAATCTGCAAGTGGCACTACCTTTAAATCTATCAGCAGACGGTGTACCATTCCACCTGGAGTGAAGCCGGGTGACCTCAACTGCTCACTGGACACCAGTGGCCGTCTCATGCTCACCGCTCCAGTTACAGAGTCAAACATTGCTACCGGCTCAGTAACAACTACAAGGACTATCACACACCATAGCCAGCCAGTTGTCCAAACTGGATATAAAATAGGACCTGGAACAAAGGAACAAGTTGTCACCATTTTCCAGCATGGGGAGGGTGGACCTCGGGGTGATAATGGAGTTACTACCAAGACTATCAGTTCCAGGATTGTCAGAACGTTTAAAAACCTCTCATAATAACAAGGACCATTTTGTTCAATAAGATATAATCTTTGTAACATTGTTCCCCATGAGTAATGAAAATCTGAGATGATGGAGGCAATAGTCGTCTCAGCAATAAAATCATTGTCATGCCGTACGAATATGGTATGTATAATATCAAAACCTAAAAAAGATGGATCCATTCGTTTTCATAACCACAAATGAGAGTGTATCAAGCAACTGTGTAAAAACAATGATGATTATTTAAACTATAAACACAAACTTTTTTTGTCATAAATTATCACATCTTGACTTTTAATCTTTAAACCGTATATACACCAAACTTAAAAGTTTCGAATTCGAATTACAAGCAGAATTAAACGTAAGAGTTATTATTATGCCACCCACTAAATTAATTTTGTCCTCGACACAGCCATGATGAGAAATAATGCCATGTTATTAACCAAAAGCTGTAAAATAAGGCGGGACGTGTATATTTTAAACTAGTTGAGGTAAGACGTTATACTATAGAAGCAGCGAAACCAAATGCTAACAATCCCCTTTAACAAATACATTTATACTTTTCGTATTCCAGAACATTCAGAATTATAGCTATAGACTATAACTTTTTTTTTGGTCTAAAATATAACACCCGCGTTGTATTTTAGATCCGCGTTCTATTTTAGAATTTACGGTATAATTGATTACTATAGGTACGTATCCTGTAATTATGATTTTTAGTTGATGGGAAGCAATTAAAACAAAAGTCGGACGCAAACAACTTTCCAATTCAAGCTTACCTTTGACTAACATAGCATACCCACACCTAACAGGTTTTAAACCACTTCAGTGCATTATATGATACATTCAGATAGATACACCTGTCATTTTTCATCATCACAACCCTTTTACAATGAAGAAAGCAGGGTCTATAAATATATGTGTTAAACTATAAAGCACAAATATAACCATGAAAACAAAATTTGAAAAATAAAAATCTGTTTTGAATAATTTAATCATCGTTATGAATGAAAAATTTACAAACTGAATGGGAGAGCGTAAGATTAAAATAGGGATAAAAAATATGTATTTGAATGTTAACTCATTTGAGCACGGGGGAGCCCGTAACTGGCCATGTCTACCCACCGGCTACCACCCAGACCCAAGAGATACCTATTCCGCCGCTGTGAGATCATTTTGTCTTCCATCTGAAGTAAAAAGACAGCGACTGGAGCAAAAGGATCCTTGTGGTCATCTCAAACGAGAATGGAGGTTACGCTGTGACTGTTGTGCGGAGGCGAAAAAGTTGAAGGAGGAGGCGAAAAGCAAGTTTTGGAGGAAGAATCCCAGACATGATGAGCCTCAGTATGAGCCCGGGCAGTACTGGAAGGGTGATGGGGTTGGTAGTACCTCCAGGACGAGTAGGGGGTGTGGGGGAGGCTCCAGGAATCCCATTTGCTCCAATTATGGTAAATAATCGCTATTTTACAATTCCATTTTCGGTTTGAATGAATTTGTGATTTATGTGTTGGTGCCACAGCCACAATGCCAATGGAATTGCGAGGAGGTGGAGGAGGAATGGACATCAACGGTAATTTTGACAACAGTCGCTGCAGCAGTCCAGATCCAGACGACTACGTTCGAAAAGGGAATAATGAGCTGCAGCCAGCCAAACTTAACAAGAGCATGAAAAATAGTAATGGTCCACCAGGTACAACTTCAGCACATCCCCCAAGACGCTCCAGAAGAAGACGCTCTAAGCGAGGATCAAGTTTAAAAGAAGCGGCTTCTCCTGCAAATTCTGAGCAACCCCCATCAGCGGATGGAAGTGGTGCTGGAGGTGGAGGAAAGAAAAAGGACTCCAAAGACAGTGACGACTATATTCTCGTCAAAACCACGAAGGTGGTGAGAAAACTTAAGAAACCGGATGGCACTGTGGAAATCCTTCCGGACTGAAGTGGAACAGTCACTTCCGGTGTGGCTCCTTGCAAAATTCTGAATTAATGCAAAATTCTCAGTTGTAAATAAAAAATTGGTGTTACCGAGTGAAACCAGTTTATTTTAATTTTTTAAAAAATAAAGAGTTTCATTGATTTTGTAAAAGATACATCAAAATGGCAAAATTCATGATATTCGTAATAATGATTGGTTCATATTTGGTGTAAAATTCAAAATTTTAGTAAAATATTAGAAAATATAATGGAAAAAAAATCATGTAAGCCCCGGAGCGTTGATAAGCCAGCTCGAAATTGGTCCTTGGCGCCAGAAGGCTATCATGGAGATCCAAAAAAGGCCAAAGCTGAAGCCATCTCGTTCTCCAGACCTTCTCCCATTGTTACAAGCCATACTAATCTTCTTGATCGACTTAGGTTTCGATGTAAGTGTCTCACAATCCCACAGAAGTTTCCTGACGAAGCCAATACTGAATATTACCAAGCGGAAAATCGAAGCTGCAGTGACCTCCACAGGGAGCAGGTGTCCAACCGTCCATCAAATCCATGCTGTGGGGGTGGAGGGAGGGATGTGAGGACGAGCTGGTGTGGAACCAAGTCTTCCCGGATATCCAGCGAGTTTTGTGGAAGTCATGGAGTGTTGGTTGAAGAAATGTACTCCAGGAGGTTTGAAGCCACTCGGTGCGAATGTCACACCCGGTGCTTTCCAATAATGACCACGAGATGGAAGCCGTTTCAATATTATTGATGAGGGTGCCGCCGCTAGGATATTGAGGGTTCCAAGATTTCTAAGGAAGCCTAAAGGGGAGCGGACTGGGGAGCTGAAGAAACAAAGTGTGGATGAGCAGAAGGATGAGGAGAAAGGAGGTGAAGGGGGGAAAAGAAAGGGGAAACAAGACGGAGAGGAGGACAGCGGGGATGACTACATTCTTCTGAAAACGTACAAAATTGTCAGGAAAGTTAAAAAGAAACCGGAAGAGCGCAAGTCCGTGTGGGACGATGGTCAACGGAAAAAGTCAGTCTAAGTCCGACTAAGTCGGTGGTGGAACGACGTAAGTCGAGGGGGGAAGAAGCTAATTGACAGCCAATGCAAAACTATATTTTACAATTACACAAGATTTGTCAAAAATTAAATAAAAGAGTTACCACCTATAAAAAATGCTTTATAATTCTATCCATTTATTTTTTAACATGTCCCATCATAATAATATTAAAAGTACACTGAAGGATATTCTCTTTTTCTGAAATAATAATGCTTCTTTACCAAACTCTTACCTCGTGTCTGAAAACCCCGAAAAAATCACTGAATATTATATTTTCCGACTTGTTTCTTACATTATATCATTACTTACTTTGCCTTTTTTTATCAATGCTAAAACCCGTCACATAAAAAACTAAAGTAAAAAGCTTTTTTTTCAACGAATCCCGTTAATACTGACTGTGGTAAATGGTAAGACAATATTTGTAAAAAATCAATAAAAATGTATAGTTCCGTCCAACCACGTAGTCAATTTTCCCAAGTCACCCCAATTACATGTATTTAAATGGAAGCCAACTTTTTTATGAATGAAATCATGAATGAAGTCATAGAGAATTTCTCTATGTCAGGTAGCTATATCCGATGGATACCCAGTATGCATAATTTATTATTTTTTTTACAAAACGGAAATCTACCTAATATAGCCTAATATGTCAAATGATGCTAGCTACTCGTTCAAAAGCTATTTCTGAGTACCGATTCAGTATATCGAATATTTTATAGGGTAAGCCATTTGACATTAAACATTCCTCACAAAAACTGGTCACACATTAAAGCTCCATTTAAAGAATTAGTTTATTATCATTACCGTTATTTAAATTGTAATTAAAAGCACAATATGTTCAGTAAACGTATGTACAACGCAGTAAGTGCATTTACCCGATTTACACGTCACCTTGGATCAGTGCCAATCATTTTCAACCAGCAAAGCATGATATTCCACGTTGACACCCACGCAGATCGAAAAGTAAAGCGAAACTGGCTTCTAATGGCGTCCGGGGTGGGAGCCTCGTTGGGCATTGTGGTTCACTACAAAAGAGGAAAGGATATTGACCAGTTTAATATGACCTTTGCCGTTTGGCATGCGGGGTTTTTGGTCACAATAATTATATTCTCCATTTGTGCTTGGTTATCGCATGACTTGTGCATTGTCCTTAACGGTGCCTTAAAATTTCTTCAGTATTTACATAGTAAGCTATTTTAAATAATTAATTTAATTAAATAGTTAATGAATTAGTGTATATTTTGGTTATAGTGACCTACTTGCCAGAATTTGATCTAGATAAGAGCAAAATGAATATGCTTATCGAATCCACTCTCCTTATCTTCACAATGTGTCTTATGGGCTCTGATGTGGGAACCACCTAACTTCTGATTTACGACCCACACTCTGTCGTATTTCTTGGGAAGCTTGTTCCAATGCAGTACTTCTATTGGCCTTTCAGACTGCTTATCATTTTATTCCATGCTTATCTTCTACTGGTGCTTCACACAGCAGTTTCTGCCATAGGTTTGTGCGTCATGGCGTATGGACTATACATAACGCCATTTTTAACTCAAGAACTGAGGCTAGATAGAGGTCACTATAAAACGCTGGATATACTCAGGACGCCAGAACATACTCGTCATTTGTATAGATCCCTCCAGGTGCTTCATGCAAATGCGCTATCATTTTTTGGCGTTTATTTAGTATTTTTAAATGCAAGCTTTATAGCTGTCTCGTTATATTGCAATTCTGTACTAATGCGGTATTGGTCAACAATGCAGCCAGTGTCCAAGGCATAGTTGCTGGTGTGGTCGGTTATGTGGGTGGGCTTTTGGACTTTTGTACTTGAACTGGGGCTCTCCTTCTTTGTGAGGGGGAATCGGGTGTTAGGGTCGTGGAGGGGGGGTAATAAGTGGGGGTCTCCAAGGGAAAACATGGTAATGAAAAGGTTTTGTATGGCGAGTAAGCCACTGTTGATTTGCTACGAGAGTCAGTTTGTAATTAGGAGGGTGAGCGTTCTCAATTTCTTCAGGGGGTGACAAGGGGAACGTTTAGGGTGTTGCTTACAACTAAAAAGTAGTTAATAAACGATTTACAAGAAATTGAGTTGTTTAAAGAATACTTTATTTTATACGATTATATTAAACTATTTTGTTTCGGAAGGCTCTACTTGTGCCTTGGTACCTGTTTGCCTTTCATTTACAGTAATTCTCACTGCACAGAATACAATTATCAAGAAAACCCCTCCGAAAAGACCAAGCGCTACCCAATAGTCAGCATAACTTCTGGCTGAAAACATAAAATTCAAGATAATTAATTTATCATAAAATTACATACAACCTTATTATATTTTTACATAGATCAAGAAAAATTATTTACGTTCAATTTTGACCATAAAAGTTTTTTCCGCAGAGCCATAAATATTTTCGGCCGTGCATTTGTATTCGCCTTGGATTTCCTTCACTGCCCTCATGAACAACAAGACTGACCTATGCTGACCCACATCATGACTTTGTATTACTGACCAAAACTTGTTAATTGGATGAACTTCCTACAACAAAAATTGATCTTATTATCTGACCTATCATTTCATTTACGGTACATTTTATTATATTATATGGCATTCTTACATTTCCGTCTTTTGTCCATTGAAATTTTGGGGGAGGATCACCTTGCGATAAATCACAAACCAACTCCAGCAATCCAAGCTGGTTTGCATCATAAATTATATTTGTCGTCTCGTTATTTGTTAGGAAGGGCTCTTTTGGTACTGAAAACAATGTTAAATTCAGAATTTATAAAAAATGGGAATAATTTTAAATTTAAACAAATCAGACTAACCTCTGACATTCAACGTCATTCTAAGGACACTCGGCTGCTTATCGTTCCACCGTGGAATAATGCATTCAAAGAAGCTCATGTTCAAATCCCCCATGGTAAGATAAGCATCTGCCCGATAAGCATCCAACCAATAGAAACCGCAAAAATCCTCAGCAATAGGTGTCCAACTAGAGTTGGCAGCTTGATCAGGTTCTATATAATATGAGCATAACATAAACTGGCTAATAAATCAGAAAATATTTCATACTTTAACAAAACTAACTTGGAAGTAGGGTTGTTGTTCCGTTTTTCCAGCCTACTCTTAGCATCCTCCCTGATGCGTGGTGATAAGACAGACCACAACAATCAAATACGTATTCTTCTCCCACAAAAATCCCATTTTGAGTATCCACCTCAACGAAATATGCTAAATTCCTTTTTGAATCGTTGAATATCTTCATAACATGCATTTTTATTGATCCCTCTTTTGAATATACTTCGTTAGAGACCTCACCTGAAAGGTAGAATGGGAAATAGAGATATTTAGTAAAATTACTATAAAATATTTTAATTTTGCTTAAAAATCCATACCATAATTTACAAAATCCTCCTTTTGTGATTCTAAAGACGGCACATACTCTCCGCTCATGTTAACCCCGTCTCCATGGCATTTTAAGAGTATCGGTTGGCTACGCAGATACTGATATGTATTTGCACAATTCACCCCATCCGAATATGGTATTACAACACCAGGCGTTTCTGGAGTTACATGTGACACCTGGAGAAAAGCATGTTTCACCATGTCACAGTGGGGCTTATTAAGACACGTGATCACAACCAAGTCTGGAGTTGTTGTACTGTTTGAACAGCAACGAATAACACCGTCATATTTCATATATGACCATCTGGCAGAATCTCCTTGGGAGAAATTGTGAAACTGAAAGTGCTTCTTAACATTGCTATATCCCGCTCGGACTTCAACTAACTTTTCCTCTCCAGATAACTCCACAAGACACTTGTACAAGCCAAGCCCTTCTTGTGAAGACTCATCCCCTCTACTCAAAATGAATCCTTGTTTTGGATTATATTCTGTATTGTTCAAAACAGGCATCCATTCACCATCTTCGTGTTTTTTAAGTAGTTGTACAATGATATCCTTTGTTGTGGTTTTACAAGGGAGCACTACAGAGTCTCCTTTGTTAAAACCAACAATAGCCGTGTCCTCGGAGTTTACTAGATGCTTAGCGTCTTCTGGGCCTAAGCCAGGAAGGAATGCGTAAACACTTTTTCGTATAGTCTCGTCTTGAACTGATCGACAGGTATAATTGCCAGTTAAACTAGGTACGTTAAGTAATACTAGATAACTTTGAAACTCCTTTGAAATTATATCAGTTCCATAATTCTCCTCGTCAAAGACAACTCTAAAGTTTGTTTCAGCTCCTTTAAGATTCTTAGACTAGAATAAAAAAATTATTATAAAAAAATGGCTTAGTGCTGTAAAAAATGTTCAAAACTTACCGTAACATCCGTCATTTACCAGTATATCGGATATGGCGCTTTGCATGTTATTAAGATAGAAAACACAGTTTCATTGTCAACCACACTAAAATCCTTCCCGTCTATTTTAACTAATCCGTCGTAGGCCTCGGCAGACCTTACCGTATTTATCCAGTCACTACTATTCTTTTTCTGAATGCCTTCTAAATAAACTTCTATTTCAAGGAAGTTGGATTGCTGGATGCTGTGCGCAATGCAAATTCCGTAAAATACTAGCACCGACACAAATAATCGCCAGACGCTGTGAAAAGACATTCTGAAATGTATATTTTTAATACCTGTTTAAATTCAGTAGGTATTACTGGGTACCCGTATTGATTGATTGAGATCTGGCTTAGGTTGTGATACAAATGTCCTTCAATAAATCACAGATTGATTTTTATGTACCAATTCAGATTTTCATATTTAATATGACCTTGTATAGAAAAGGTGCAAATTACATTGTAGCATGACTCGATAGAACGCCATATTACAAGCATACTACAAAAGCAAAATCTACCTTAAATATGGACCGGAAGTAGGTTTTTCAAAATGAATGAAGTAAGGTACAATGAAGTGGAATGTAGCGTTCTCAAGTCTACTTGGCCTACGGCATACTACAATGTAATTTGCAATAGGTAGGTTCTTATACACGCACCTTTTCATACTGACAAATCAAAGTTTACAATGTTGAAGGATTTCGCATGAAAAAAAGTGTGACTAGAACGAACTAGCTTTATTAGGTTTCAGAGGTTTCAGAATGTACTACATAATTGGAAATGTTAATCGAGAATAGATTAATTTCTCAATCAAGAAACACTTTGGTTCTACTTGGGCCTTTTAACTGTTCGTCTTTCATTCACAGTAAATTCTCACTGCGCAGCAAACAATTACCAAGAAAAATCCTCCGAAAAGTCCAAGCGCCACCCAGTAGTCGATATAACTTAGTCGAGCTGAAAAAAACCATAAAATTCGTCATGTTTATAACAAATATTCAAATGACAATACAATATAAATATTTGTAGCCCATTAATTACGTGTGACTTTGACAATAAACGTTTTCTCAACAGATCCATAAATATTTTCTGCTCTGCACTTGTATTCTCCTTCAATTTCCGTAACTGCTCGCATAAACAACAAGACTGAACCAGGCTTATTTACGCCTTGGCTGGATATAATTGACCAGTACATGTCAATTTCAAGAGCTTTCTATCATACAAATATAAATCAATAATACAATCTTCCTTTTAATAATAAAATCCATAATCTTTATGCAATACTCACATTTCCATCTTTCGTCCACCGAGTTTTGGGTACGGGATCTCCTTGTGATAAATCACAAACTAACTCCAAAAGTCCAAGTTGGTTTGCCATATAACTGATATTTAGTATCGTCTCGTTTTTTTGTCAGAAGAGGCTCTTTCGGCTCTACAAACAAGTTAATTAGAATTCTAAACAAGAATTGAATAAATGAAAGATACATAATTTCATTTAAAAATCGGCTAACCTCTGACATTCAATTGCCTTTTTATAACACTCGGTTTCTTATCAAACCACCGGGGAACAATGCATTCAACAAAGCTCATGGTGATATCCACCGTGATAAAAAAATAATCCGGTTGACCCCCATGAAACCTATAAAATCGGCAAAAATCCTGGGGAAATGGTGTCCAGCTGGAGTTTATAGCCAACTCAGGTTCTATCACAAAAATACAATTTAAAATGAATAATAAACTAAAGACTAATTTATCATTTAATTTTACAGACTAACTTGGAACAACCGTCGTTGATCCGTTTTTCCAGCCTACTCTTAACATCCTTCCTGAAGCATGATGATAAGTAAGACCGCAACAATCAATTGCATATTGATCCCCAACGAAAAAGCCATTTTGTGTGTGAGATTCAACAGCTTTGCTAAAATCCCCAACAGTTTCGTTAGATATCCGTATAAATTGCATGCGTGTTGTCCTTTCTTTTGAATACACCTCGTCAGAGACTTCAACTGTGGAGGAGAAAGTTGTTTTAGAGATCTTATATTTATTTAAACCCATTTAAAAATAAAATGTTTATAACAAACAAATACCGTAATTTATTTCTTCATTCACAGCTGAATTATTCTCAAAAGATGATATATATTCTCCCGTTACATTTATTCCGTCGCCAATACACTGTAAGAATAGCTGCTCATACGTAGTTATACAATTGTCATCCTCAGAATACTTGTCTGTTCCAACAACCCCTGGAGTTGTTGAAGTGACAGAAGACAACTGGAGAAAAGATTGCTTCACCATGTCACAATGTGGTTTATTATGACACGTGACCACCACCAAGTCTGGAGCTGTTTCACTCTTATTGGAACAGCATTCAATCCCACCACCAAATTTTCTATATGACCACATGGCAATATCTCCTTGGGAGACATTGAGCAACTGAATATTATGCACGAACTTCGATAACCTTTTCATCCCCAGATAACTCCACAAGACACTTATACAAGCCAAGCCCTTCTTGTGGAGACTCATCCCCTCTACTCAAAATGAATCCTTGTTTTGGATTATATTCTGTATTGTTCAAAACTGGCATCCATTCACCATCTTCGTGTTTTTTAAGTAGTTTTACAATGATATCCTTTGTTGTCGTTTTACAAGGGAGCCCTACACTGTCTCCTTTGTTAAACCCAACAATAGCCGTGTCCTCGGAGTTTACTAGATGCTTAGGGCCTTCTGGGCCTAAGCCAGGAAGGAATGCGTAAACACTTTTTCGTATAGTCTCATCCTGAACTGATCGACAGGTGAAATTGCCAGTTAAACTAGGTACGTTAAGTAAAACAAGATAACTTTGAAATCCTTTTGGAATTATATCAGTATCAGTTCCTATATTCTCCTCGGCAAATGTAACTCTAAAGTTTGTTTCAGCTCCTTTAAGGTCCGTAGGCTGAAATATTAAAATATGTATNTCAGTATCAGTTCCTATATTCTCCTCGGCAAATGTAACTCTAAAGTTTGTTTCAGCTCCTTTAAGGTCCGTAGGCTGAAATATTAAAATATGTATTTTAAATGAATTTAAAATATGCTCGATTATTTAGCTTACCGTAACATCTGTCATTTCCCAGTGAATCGGATAGGGTGCTTTGCAAACTATTGAGATGGCACACACAGTTTCATTGTCAACAACACTCAAATCCTCCCCGGTTATCTTGATTAAGGTTGAGTAGTCGTCATTTGAACCAACTGTGTTTATCCAGTCTTCTTCACTGCCGTTTTTCCGGAAGCCTTCCAAATGTACTTTTATTTCAAAAGAGTTGGCTTTCTGAATTCGGAGCGAAATATTAATCCAGAAAAATACTACTCATGAGACAGAGAAACGCTGCTTATAAACAAATTAAAAAGAACCCTTCACCAGAGTCACAACTTGAATACCGAAAGCTAAATAAAAAAGTCAAACTAGCTATTCTGTCGGACACAAAAAACATTGTCACCGAAGGCATAGAGAAGAATGGTATATGGTCAACTGTGAATAATCTCCAAACAAAGCAATACGTAAAAATACCATTTCTGGCTGATGAAATAAATGAACATTTTGCAATGATTGCAAACAGACCTATTTCAGTTAAAGTGCCGCCGATACCAATATATGCAATCACTGACGAAAGATTTAATATTAGAGAAATCAACAGCTTTGATATTAAAGTAGCATGGAAATCTATGAGAAAGAAAAACAGCACCGCCCCGGACCCAAGCGGAATCTGCAATAAAATGATCAACTTAATAATATCATGTCCTAATGTATACAATACCATAATTACACTATTTAACAAATCATTCAAGGAAAATGAAGTACCCGAAGCGCTGAAAGTAGCTAAAATTATACCTATCCCCAAAGTAGCACAAATAGTAACTATGAATGACCTACGACCCATCTCAATATTACCTGT
>JAHZNG010003881.1:0-16112 GCA_027744375.1 Orchesellides sinensis | reverse complement strand
AAAGAGATCGCGTGATGCAAGTCAATACACAAATAAACAGATTCAATCAACGTTGGATTCAATTCCAGCCTATGTTCTTCATAGACCTACTCGGAAGACGTTTGCAAGACGATATGTATCTGTTCCTCCGTTGAATTACCAATTCGGAGTGGACTTGATAGATATCAAATACCCTAGATCTAATTATAACAAAAAATATACCCTAGCCGTGTTGGATCACTTCTCCAGGTCTGCATGGCTTGAGGCTCTGAAAACTAAGACGGCAGATGAGGTACTTGGTGCAATAAAAAATATTCAAACGCACAGGACGAATATGTAAGTTATGGATGAACGATAACGGTCGTGAGTTTAACAATACAAAGGTTCGAAGCAATTTTGATAGTCAAGGGATAAAACAGTTCACTTCAAGCTCGCCAAACAAAACGTTTTTAACCAGAGATTAAATCGCACACGTGCCGCACGCTGTCTCACTTGTCCCAACGACAAACGATTTGTACTAAAGCTTTCGGATTTTGAACGTCAGTATAATAATAGCTACCAAGAAGAAATAAAATGCAGTCCAAATAAAGTTACAGTCGACAATGCCGCTCAAATATGGTCTTACATTTACTCAGAGAAGATTAAAAAACTGAACAAGTTGAAACCTGGAGATCTAAAAGTAAATGATAAGGTTTTAATCCCTGTTAAGAAAAAGCTTTTTGATAAAGGGTATGTAAAGAACTTTAGTGAAGTCATGTAATACATTAGTAAAGTAAACAAGACCAAACCTGTTACGTACGTATTAAAAACTCTAGACGGAACGGAAATAAATGGAGGTTGGTACAAGCAAGAGCTTGTCAAAGTACCTGAAGATGGATTTAATTAAAGTAATTTTCCGCTGCCCTAGATTATGCCATGGCTCGCAAGTGTGTTCCAATGATAGATTTATATGCTATTTATATGACAGACAAATTTCGTTCGTATGGACGTTTTATTAGAAGGAAGGTCTCTAAAAAGAGAACGGAGGTCTTTGTTTCTTTTAATCCTTTTCCAAAAATAGGTAAAAGGTCCAGGTCTTGTCCTGACAAGTTTCATCTTTCAAGTTTCTCAGGAGCTTTCCATCTGTGTGGACTTTCCACCTGCACCACCATCATCTTTGGGAGAGCTTGTTAAGACAGCGGAGCTTCCATCCACTATTGAAGAATTTCCACTTCCTGAGGCTCCACCTGTGGATCGAGAAGAGTATTGAAAAAGGCGTTATGCTGAGATTGACCATTCCAAAGCAAGGTATGGCTGTCCTTACTTCAAGGTAGTTTTCCAAAAGTATGGAGTTCAGGAATTTGCTATTGCTTTCAACGTTGGACGTTGAATTGATCACAATACACCCAAAGGCATTGGCTACTTTGACGATGTTTTCAACTCACCACTCACCATCCTTTGCGATCATAGCAATTGTGATCTTATGGCTGACTATACTTATGATGTTGTCAAAGTACTGAAGATGGATGGCAAACTCGCCTTTGAAAGCGAGCATAAACATCTACCATGGGCTCTTGATAGAAGTAGACTTGTCCAAGCTGAGAACATTGTGGATGAATTGAAGGATCTAAAAGAGGACAACTCTGACGAGACAATTTACAAGCGCAAAAGGTTTTTCATCAACTTTTTGTATGCCGTGCAAAGATACCCAAAGCTGGAAGACGGATCTAATCTTCGCCACGTGATCGATCACTTTGGTTGGGGCAGCCTAGTTAGGAAGGATGTAAGCATCCTAACCAAACATGCAAAGGAACTCCAAGGACTACCTGCACGCCATCCCGTTTGGAATCCAATGAAGGACTACATTGTGACTGGAGAAAAAGACTATATTCCATTTGATTTGGCTTTGTCCTGGTCTACATATCTGAAGCAAAGGCAAAATCCTCCTACTGCCTTCTACATGCTACCCACAAAGATCCAGTACGGCGAGGAAGCTGAATGGGAATCCTATTTGGGAAGATTTGGAGTCCCAAAGGAAAGGCAGGATTGCTATAGGAAGATGTGTCTATACTTCTTTGCTCAAGAAAAAGAGTTGGAACAATTCCGCAAGTACGACCAGCACATTGTTGGTACATCCTCACCTATCTTAGCACTCTTAAACGAATAAAGCTTACTCTTATGACATAAGCATGATAGCATTACCGACCCCGGTAATTCATCCTTCATTTTATTAACTACCTTCTTATTCTTTACATCCCTGTACTTGCCCCACACTTTATGATCCTTTGGATAGTCTGACATATCAAACTCATCTTTATTTCTTAGCATAACGTCATAAACACTGTCTTTTTCGTCGTTGCATATTGCTCCAAAAATAAAACTGTCAGTATCAGTGTAATAGAGCGTGCTTCTTTAAAATTTGGCTTGACAAAATCATACCAAAGTAACATATGTGTAGGTAGACTAAGCCTTTACGAATCTCCCTGTGTTGTTAGTTTTGTCGTTTTCATAAAAATAAATATTTTACACTCGTTTGAAATTTTTTTAGATTTCAGGTACAACAAAAATCTTAAAAGTCCACCATAAATACATTTATAAATATAAATGCATTCCACCGGTTCGAGAAGCTTAGGAAAAGGTAGAGGGATACTTGTGCTTTCATTGTTTGTAAGATTTATTTTTACAATCATAAGAAATTTTTAAAAAAACAAATTTTAACCCAAAAATCTTGGAAAGGGTTTCTTTGTTTTCCTTTTAAGTGAAAATAATCTTTTGTAGGGCTCTTGTTTAATAGGGGTGGTATATTATATGTAAAACTAAACTTTTTTTCGTATTTCGTAAAAGGGTCATTTAATCCTTTCTGTAAACGAACACTTGTGAACATGTACCAACAAGTTGGAAAGTACCTAAGTATATTTTGTATACCTGGTTAATAGTAACTTGGTGAGCCCATATTGAATTATGGACAAATTTTTTCTTATCCGATTCAAATTGCTCGTCTTGTATAAAATGCAGAGGTCTAGTCAGTAAACGACATCATTCTCTCAGATCTTATTCAAGTTACAACTTGCAAATAATTTGCTGTCAAAGAAAATTGAATCAACCATGGCTTCTGTTGGATTCATTCCTCCTTCTCGTCATGATGTTAACGAGTTTCTCTCGTGCATCAAAAAGCCTAACTCTTGTGTTATTGGTGCTGACTGCATCACATTCCCGGCTGCCTGCGAGAATACAAGGATCTACCGTGGAGTGCGATATGGATGATCGACTGCAGTGGAGAGCTCCTTCTGGAAGTGCCTTGGAGAAAATCTGGAAACCCAATTCCTACCAAGAGCTGTTCACGTTTATTAGCTATGATTTAAAGCGTGATCCTTCCTCGATGTTGTACTATTCCGGGATATACATCAGCATGCCAAGGAAGACCATCTACTTCATTGACATTGATCCCAATGACAATATGAAGAGGAGTATGAGGAGCCTTGCCGACATTTTGTTTCCTGACTTTGTTGTTCGATTTCTGTCTTACCCTAGAGCTGCACTACAGTAAGTTTTTAGAATGATTATAAGTCATGTGTTGAGGATTACTTTTTATACATGTAAAGTAATATTTGTTTTGTTTATTCTATCTCTAAGGATAGTAAATGGATCGATTCTGTATGCTTCCTATGTCTTGCATGTTATTGCGGAGAGAGGGTCTATACATGACACCTGGGATTTTTTCATGCCTACTCCTACACAACTGTACAACTTTGGAAAAAGGTTCTACCGTACTTGTTGGAAGACTCTTCCTGAGCTCACCATTATTACCCGCCTCATTAGACAGGAAGACAATTGGCAAAACCCCAGAGATTTCATTGATCGAGACTGGTGGTCGAGGTTTGCTGTTCCTAGAATCATCCCATCAGCACACCACCAGCGCACCTATGATGAACCTCGCATCCGTCCAGAACGCCGCCGACTTGACTTTGGGGATCTTCCCTTCCGTCCTGTACCTGGTGAAGTGCCTGTAGATGAAATGGATGCTAATGACTTTGATGTTCCTCCCAATGTTCTTCCCCCACGTGAAAACCCTGTAAAAAAGAGATACCGGATTGCAGGAGAGCAAGCCATGAGACTTCGCCGAGAAGCAGAAGAGGCTAAAGAAGTTCAGCATGCCGAGCTTGTGGATTATAATCGAGAGATGCTTGAAAAGCTGAAGGAAGATCAGGAATTCAGGAAAAGAGCTCTGAATGTCCATCCTACACATAGGGATTTTTATTTGAACACACTGAATGAGAGTGATAGATTCCAGGAGCAGGAAAATGGGTTTGAATTTGACTTTATTCCTTTAATTAAACCTGAGAAGTTGGAAAGCACAAGGAAAAGGTATTTGGTGTATAGAACCAAAGTGAATAAGCCTGGGCCTGCTAACGTGGATACAGGGTCTCCTAATTCCAAAAAGACAATGATTTGTATTGATGCTAATCGGTTTATTCATGCTGTTCCTGGTAGTGATACTGTATTGGTTGCTGTATTATAGAAGTACAGCTAAAAAACTTAATCTTTTTATGTGTTTTACTCCTCCACAATTTTGGGTTTTTAATATGCATACTTCAACTTTTAATGCCTTTGATCCTTTTGGGATTTCAATATGCATACTTCACCTTTTGTATCCCTTGACCTTTTGGGTTTTCAATATGCATACTTCACCTTTTTTTTATCCCTTGACCCTTTAGGGTTTTCAATATGCATACTTTAACTTTTTAATCCCTTGATCCTTTTTGGACCTTTTTATTTTTAGACGTATATGGCCCCATGTTAAATCACTCGGGGCAAACCTACTTACGTTAATCTAGTTTCGTACCTTCCCTTATACTATCATGATCAGATTGTTACAGATTCAACATCATTAGCCAAATAACATCAATGTTTGTTAAATATAAATATTATTTACTTAAAAATTTAATCTAATTGGTTAAAATAGTATATCCAGATTGATAGCGTCCCATTCCATCTAGTTTGACGCTAACAAATTTAGCTTTAGTTATTAAATAGTATTTAATTTACTTATTCGTTATCTTCATTAGCATATATAAACTTGATTGTTGCTCGGCTTTTCGATTATTTGCATTTCTTACAAATTGTGCGATAGATCTTCAATTAACTATGATTAGTAATATATCGTTTCATCGATTTATCTAAAAGTTAATTACCTCTTCTGAGCGAATTCAAAAATGAAATGGCAGAACTGGCAGCATGGTCAAGTTCGTCAAACCCTCCAAACCAAGATGATCCATATGAGCGAACTTCTCGATCAGTGTCTAACAGCATAGCCTATATGCAGGAAAATACACATATACATACATGCATTAATACGGTAACGGATGCATATATTTACCTCAAATACAAGTGCAAATTAGATATTTCAATCCATACTTACATCTCTTCTTCCTCTAAATATCGCGTTCTTCATTATTCCTGACCGTGATTTGGGTTGGTCCGGTACATCCAATATCAACAACTCCTCCCTTAATGTCCACGCCAAACTCCTTCGCCATTCGAGACCTCTCTGCAATTCGTATATAGTGGTTCGGAGGATACTGAATCAAGATATCGGTGTCAATAAAGGCGATCTCTTTGGCCGGAATAATAAAATCATGAGCACTGGAGACAGAAATTTTTAAAAAATATTAAAAATATATCTGATGTTATTATATATATATATATGACAGGTTCCAACGCAAATGAACTTATTTTCCAGTAGTTGACTTTCATTTTTCTAAAAAAATTGTTTAACCTTTAAGAGAGAACTTTTAATATTAATAAATATGCTGATGACGGAGCGTGAACGTCTGCTTCAAAGTAGCTTGAGTCAATCTGGTTTTTATTTGGGTGTCCTTTGCCTTACCTCTAGTAGCAGTGGCAGCTGCGTATAATATTTAGTTACAGAGGAAATTGATTTTTTTCATTATCTTTTTCTGATTATAATCGAATCGAAAAAAACAGAGCTATTATCTCATTATTGTTACCTTCATGTTTGAAATACATAAATTGTTTTAATAACATGACACCTAGGACTTAAAAGGATAATACTTATTATAACTACCTACACGTACTTAAATATGCAATTGTTTAGAAATTTTCAGTATAATGTAATTGTAATATCTAAACTGCACATGCATTTAACATTTCTAATGTACTTCTGCATTTGTATTTTTTCCAAAGCCTGAAAGCTTCTGTTGTTATTGATTTAATAAAATGAAACTAGATTTTAGCTGATTGGAGCTGGGAGGTAATTGCTTATGCATTCCCGTTGTAACACATCGTATCCAAAATGTTGTAATATGCTGATTAGACTATTGCATTGATGAGATTAATTTCGCTAATGAGATGCAACTATAGGTATGCAATTTATATATAAAAGATTTTCCAGTTTTCTAAATATATTTAATAGACTACCATTGGAGAAACATCATGATGGAGGTGGGTTTTAAAAAAGTTGGATTCTCTCCGAAAATATTTTCTAAAGAATATTTTTGATCTTGGCTTCTTGCGACATGTTTTGGATTTGGCATTACGGACGTTTTGGTTAACGACGCTCTTAACACCGTAAAAATTTAATTTAAAAAACGTGTCTTTATAGGAGCATTTTGGTCGAGGAATCATTTTGTCAACATGGAAATCGAATTTTGGAAAAGTTTTTTCATAGAATGTTCAAGACATTGTTTATTCATGGAAATCTGGACTCGGAGATATTCATCGTAGAATGAAAGAAACCATACTTAACTCTTATGTTTGTTTTGTGGAGTACAACATTTTTCTGAGGTATCCATCTGTTTGGTTAGCAGACGCTCTCTCAAACCAAAATTTTTCAGGTTTATTTGGAATTCTATATTTATACAACCCTAACAATGAAGAACCTGACGCTGTTGAGGTAAACATGTAAACCATTTTTGTTTTCTTTTTAAGTCAATATTTTAATAACTATTTCTATAGTGTATATAATAAATGAAATTTTGCATTGTTTGGGTTTGCATCGTATAGGATTTTGTAAAAGAAACATAATCCACTCGGAAAGGATGGAATCTAGTTCCATTAAATTTGTAAAAAAAGAAAGTTTACTCAAGAGTCTTGCAAACTTCTTTGATACCTTGAAGCATCCGCATTTTCACCTTCAAATATCAGTGTCTATAACATAAAGGTATTTAAATATCAGTTTTCGAAGTGATGAAATTTATACATTTCATTTTTCAAATTTATTTTACCCTATTAATAAACGAAATTTTGGTGGTTTCCTCATTTTTTAATATGAATAAATTGATAGATGTGTCTCTATCCTGGAGCATCATCGTCGTATCATTAAATTTTACTGATGGTTTCGGCGACGAATGTTGCAGTGTTGTGTTAGAGCGTGTAAAATTTACGTCTGTGACATGAGCTTGAAGTCTGGAATTAGATGATTGATTTTTTGTGTTGTGAGTGTCTCGTTTGTCACCATCTAAAAACATTGAAATCATCAAGATTCAATTATTATGAAGAATGAGAGCTAAGAAGGTAATCATATGTAAATAATTATTTTGACCTACTTGAAGAGCACAATTTGCAAGTTCCATCGTAGTATCAACTTTTGTAGGTTTTTTTGATAATATTGCCTCCAATGGTAAAAATATGTTTTCGACGAATCGTTTTAGATAAATTCGCATTCATTTCGTTGACTACGGGACTAGATAAAATCTCTATCCTGGTTGCTTCAGTAAGTTGAAACGAATGGTTTTGTGGAGTACCTGCTTTTACATACGTTTCTTCTATGGATGAGCCGAGCATATTCAAAGGGTTCTCTTTTGAAATCTCTCTTGTTATATTTGCCGATAAAATCTCCTTTTTACTCATCGTTTCCAATAACCGTTGGAAGTTATTATTATAATTAGGAAGATTATCTGTGAGTTTGGTAGTTGAATTTATGGATTCGCGGACTGATGGTCCTAGCGTCGGAGGTTGGTTTACTGTTCCAATTTATCGCATGCTTAAATATGGTTTTTGTGTCTCTACCAGTGGAATCTGGCTAGGCTGAACGGACCTGTCGGCAAATACAATAGTATATCCTACAATATCGTAGTAATCTACGCCCATTATTTTGCCCATGTACTAATTTTCAGCTAATTTGAAGAACCTTTGTATGTAATTGCATTAAGCTTATTAGCGTAATTGACGAGTTAATTATTGTAATTAAATGATTTCATTGATATTGTAGTAATCTACGCCTATTATTTTACCCATGTACTGATTTTCAGCTAATTTGAAGAATCTTTGTAATAAATATATATTCAGCTAATTACCCTAATTAAACGGTTACTTAATCAAATTAAATTTTTAAAGACTATAGAAGTAATCTACACCTATTAGTGTAACATTGTACCAATTTCTGGCTCTAAAAAAAGTCAAAATTTGGGAGTTCACTTTCATATAAAGTTACCCATTTCATGCATCGGAATGTCGTGACTCTCTGATTGCCGCCAGTAAAAAATCGGGTATTGGGGAATGCAGCTTGCGACACTGCAGCCTGATTTTTGTATTTGCCGACAGGTCCGTTCAGCCTGGTTCTGGCTTCGATAATCATTGGAGGATCTAAGGGATGTTATAGTTTATTCATTCGAGTCTTGATGACTTGAATTCCTAGTCGTAATTATTTCAGTTACTTTCCCTGAAGAATGCGTAATAACAACATCTTTAGTCCTATTTTGACCACTGAGTGCTCAAACAGTTGATGTTTTTTCTGCTGTGTGTTGCTTATTCCCCTGGGAATCCTTTATGGAGATGTTTACAATTACATTTTTATTTTGTTTTAAGGATGTTGGAAGGAATTGCTGGTCATCAATCATTATATTTGATGTTTCTAAGCCAGGAATGCCAAACTTATTCTTGGATGACATTTCCTCTCTCCGTAAGATTTGATTGCTTTTGCCTAAAATAAAATTAAAGCAATTGAAAAATAATAAATTCAAAGATTCAATGCTATAACTCAAGTAGCAGTTAATACCGAGATGAATGTTGATATGGCAGAAACATGTTGTGTTGAATTTATTATGGGATTAGGTTTTGAATTCCCTTTATCATTTTAAATAAGTTTTAAACTGTCATTCAATACAGCACAATAGGATTAACCAAAAAACTATATCTATATTATATGTAATTGTTATAAACCACCAATACCTACCAGATTAGTGTAGTTAAAACGCCAATGTTGCTCTGCATGGTTTGCAGTGGTGATACTAATGTTACAAAAACAATATGGTGTAGTCTGTACATCCAGTTTTTGTGCAGTTGCTGCAACTGATTCCCCATTTTCCGATTCCTTGAATAATTAGTATTGAATTTATTGTTATTTATATGGAATATATGTGTCATTAAAATAACTGACAAGTTTGCATTGACGGTTTTGTTTGTCGACCGATTTTCTTGAGTAACGAACTTACTATCTGTTTTATGTGTTCTAGCTGCATGCCAAATTTCATGTGCTTCAGTCAATTCGGTTTTGAGTTATCGTGATCACAAACACACGTCAATGGTAATAACTTAAAGCATCTTCAGCTTCACTTTCGCTGCTTAATAATTTATTTATTGAATGGTTAAAATTATTAATCACGTAGCACATGGTTGATATTGGAATTAAAAATCTTTTAATTTATTCGAGCTTTCGAGAGTTAACCTCTGTCTTCTTCAGGAAATCGCATTAATGAGAAATATATTCATGAAAATCTGTACATTGATTCATTTAAGAAGTTTTTAATAAATATTCATTTGGTTTCCTGGAATCTGGTTAGCTTGTTGTTATCATAAGGATCTTTTGTTAAACATGATGAAAAAATGTTGGTGGTGGCTGTCTAGGGAGAGAGGAAAAACCGAAACGATTGGTGTTTGTTCGTAAAACGCTTTCTCAATGCTAACATGGATCTTGTTGCATTCCAATTTTGGCCTAGACAGTGTTAAGTTGGCTTTAGCAGAGGAACTAAGGTGGCGGACCAAATCAGATTCACTTTCACTCCGGCGTTTTGGTTGATTGTGTTTTCATGTGCCATGATCCAAAGGTGTTCTTTAAATTTACGGTGGAAATAGCGGGATTCTTTCTCAATGAGCTTGGCCGAGTCAGGTGGTAAGGTGTGTTGTTTATTGATAGCTAAATGTTGTTTGACAGCGGATCCTTCCTGTTTCGAGTGTTCTTCCATTCTAATTTCAACCGTAAATTTACGGTGGAAATAGCGGGATTCTTTCTCAATGAGCTTGGCCGAGTCAGGTGGTAAGGTGTGTTGTTTATTGATAGCTAAATGTTGTTTGACAGCGTATCCTTCCTGTTTCGAGTGTTCTTCCATTCTAATTTCAACCGATCTTCCTGTCTCTCCGATATATACAGCATTACATGAGCATGGTATTTTGTAGATGCCTGGATTTTCTTTCTCCTGTTTTTCTTTGGCATTATTAAGAATTACTCCTAGTTTATATTTTTATTTATTGACTTTACTGCAGACCTCACATATATTGTAGAATATTTGTCACATACATCATATAATTATAATCTGTTAAGCGTTCTAACCGCGTACAAACCTGCTTGTTTAGTTGTAGCTGTTTGTATCGAGTTTCTTTATATTTTTAATTTATATCAACAAACCAATTACAAAATAAATTTTTAAACAATTTCAAGCATAAATGGATGTAGCAAATTTTTCTAAATGAAAAATCAGCAATAAATATTGGAAATGCTAACATACAGACTTTGCAACCCACAAACACGAACTGGCTTTTCAATTTTTGTATTTTCTAAGATATAAGGCATTCCATTTAAAAGTGTATTATGGAAACCATATTGGACTGAAAAATAAACAATTCATCTTCTGTGAAATTTTATTCATAGCTATATAATAAAGGTTTCCACTGCAAGGTGTATCTCGTATAATCAACGAATCGGCAAACCTTGAATGCAAAACTGACAAAACTTTGGACAATATTACACCATCAACTTAAAATATACTTCCATTTCAAGATAGTGAAGGGAGCGAGTAACTTGAATTATTGAGATATTTGCCAGAGCGAGTCTTTGTAGTGCGAGATATTTGCCAGAGCGAGTTTTTTGTAGCGCGAAAAATTAACTGTAGCGAGTAATTTGAAATGCGAGAAAGTTAACCTTGCGAGTAACCCTAAATGCGAGATTTTGGATGCGAATTTCTGTCCATGCTTGCAGACGTCCGGCGAGAACATGTCCTAAACCCAGTTTAAACGACCTTCTTTCTAAAGAATTTTACTACGACGTTGGAATGAAATAGAAACAGAGAGCAGTCATGGCAAGGGTGGGTAGTATCCTGGGCTAGGTGGTGTACATGTAAACTGGGTATTTGGGTTTCTATCCTACATACCCAGGGTTTGTACCATCTATAGGAGTGGCAAGAAACCCACTTTCTGGTTTTGGGTACCGGGTTTCTATCCTCGGGTATTTTTGTTTCTATCTCCAAACCCAGGGTTTATGCCATCACTGACAGAGAGAAACACAAATCATTATTTCAAGTAGTGGGCCTTAAAATGAGTGGCATGTAAAAGGGTGCTCCGTTAGCCTCTTAAATGGATGCTGTTCTCCGGATCATCATACTGAATGGCCATGGAAAATAATGGCATTAAAAGACATTTTTGCGGCAAGAGAAGATACATCCGTTGCTGCACTCTCTAAGCTGAATTGGTTGTCTCTGGCATATGTTGGAAATCTAGCGTAAGAGAAACAGGTACTAATGGTGCAAGTGCTGCCAAATATGGTGAAGTAAGTAAATTTTACTCTGTGGTTAATTTCATTCCTTAGTCACCTTGGCTAAAGGGGTCAGCTTTTTTAAATGGGGATTCAACCGGGTGTCCAACGGAAGCAGTCAATAAGATATAAAACTCTGCCAAGCTTACGTGGGATTTCCTCGTGTGAGTTAACCAAACCAGTAAGCGGATTATCGTCTGTGAGTAAGAAGATGAGACGAGATCGTTGAAGTTCAAGGTTGGCTGGGAAATGGAATTTTTATAAGAAGTGAAGCAAATTAACTGGTCGAAGACACCTTACGCAGCACTTATATTAAAGAAAAATTCTAGAAAAAGTCTCACGGAAGATGTGAACAGAAACGCATATAGCACGAGCGAGTAAATACAGGAAGTCCTTCAATAGGAAGGCAACACATAGCGGTCAAACCCAAGGTGGAGAAAACCCTAGCGGTCAAATAGGCGATCACTTTGGTAAAGTCATGGTGCAAGCCGGAACTTAGACGCTAAGAGAAAAATTGAATTTTAGACAACATAATTGTGTCAGTGAGCTGTTTCATATAACAACAACGACAGTAGCAGCCCAAGAGTTAATCCTGGAAGTAGATTAAGGATTTCCCAACATGTTTCGAAGGTGAGTGTTCTGAAGTGGAGACAAGAAAAAAGGGGGCAGATTTTGTGTTTCAAAAAGACACTGACCATGAGGAGTTGATGAAAATATTGAGTTGCACTTTCAGTAACTGAATGTGGGAGTGTCAGAAAATGAAGTGATACTTTCGTGGTTGCCATTGTGTTATGCTTTATGTGCAGGTTGGTTGTATGCTATATGGGCAGATATGAATTATATGAACAATAAAGGAAAGGGAGACGAGAGCTAGTTTTGCCAATTGTTTCTTTATCCAATTCTTCTCACAGACAGGCACACCGAGTTAACTTGCATACAGATTTTGTTAGATTATTTCTTATTATTAACATACATACTTTCTAAATAACTACCTAAACTAACATTAGTATCCTTTTACATTATGTTGGATAGTGGATGTTGAGGTGGCAAGGAATAAGGCCATTGAGCCGAGCGATGATGATGATGATGTCGCTGCTCGCTGCACCAGACATTTCGCAACATTGTTGCTCTCAATCTTTTTCATTTTTAATGCACAATGCATAATTGCATTACGGTGCATGTTGAGAGTTGAGATAACTCTACTGTACCATGCAAAATTTTAATTATTTATTTGAATATGAAATATATGAGATATAATTATTTGAAAGAGAAAAGTTATTGTTATGACTACCATGTGATTTTTAGACTTTAATCCCAAATTGTAACAAATTAGTTGGAGAACTGCCAGTTATTATATGTAGTCTAGTTGTAACTAAAGCTATATTTAGCAGTCTTTGTGGTCTCTATTGTATCTACGGAGTTTTCAAGTCTAGTTTGAAAATGCATTTAAGTACAATAAAGTTAATTGGTATTAAAAGTCGCCGTGTAGCAAGTTTGAATTAAAAACTGATGTAGTCTGTAACAAATACAATTGTCTTCAACACCAAAGATCATCTTGTTCAGAGATTTTACGTGTTAAGGCTATGTACAAGCGTTCTTAAAGGGAATTAAGGAATATATCATTCAATAGTTGTTGCGAAAAAAATTAAGTTTCTGTAGTTTAAACTTTCAATAATTCTATTACGGAAACCCATTTTCTGTACTTTACTGATTTCATTTTTGATTTGCACATAAGAAAGTATATAAACGATAATATGACATATAAATGGTTCCAAACATTTACCTCTAATATTCATACACCATTGTCCTCAGAGTCTCTGGTACTCTCTAAGTAAAAATAGTTGGATAAGTCCTCTTGTAAACCTTGTCATCAAAGCTCACTGTAACAATAGAATATATAATACATTAACTTGTAAAAACCATTGCCATGTTAAGAAAACTTTTGTAGTTTTGTATCAATAAATATTTTCTTGAGTGGCGCTTTCAACTTTAATATCTGGTGATTCTACAGGTTAAATTGCACCAATGCAAGGATCTCAAGTACAGCACTTTCTATAAACAAGTACAAAGTTTCAATTACTGAAAATTGCACAAGCACAAATGTACTTACGAGCAATACCTCCCAGGTGACAGGCGAGTTGAAAAACGTGAGTAGTCGATTTTTACTAATTAGAATATGAGGAATTCAAAAATAAAGTCAGTTTTCTGCTAATTTTAATTTTACATCCTCCGAATAATTATAAGGTTTATATATCAATGTGACTAGTAGAGATGCATGCATAAGCATTGTAATGGCAAGATCATATGCAATGTGTAACTAACACTATTTTGTAGATTAAATCCTCTGGTTCACTAACAAGTAAATTTTTTCCTATATTTAACAAAATGTTAATTTTATTCCTTCAAACCCGAAAATCCAACAATTAATGTCGAGCCACACCTATGAAAAAAATATCTTCATCACCAAAAAGGCTCCCTTGATCCTCATTGCACAGTTTTTGTACACCATATATGTGTCGCTTTTCCCCATCCTTTCTTCCCCTGGTGTAGCGGTCAGCCATTTGCCATTTGTATAAGTAAACGTATACACGAACTATTACGATTGGGTTTGACGCCTTGAATTTCCTTCCTCTTAATGCGATATCAAAAGCTTTGAAATTAAAATTAGCAAAAAACTGGCCTAATATTCGAATTCCTCATATTCGAATTAGTAAAAATTGACTACTCTCGTTTTCCAACTCGCCTGTCCTCTGGGAAGTAATTCTTGTTAAATATTTCGTGGCAAAAATGTATATAACAATGTAGCAAGTAGTACTCTTAAAACGAAACAGATGAAACGCTTTGAAATGGTTTTTTTCGTTCCGTTTTCGGTAAGTGCCAGTAAAATAACGAAACAAGCCTTTCGTATTGTTTCTGTTTCGTTTTTACAAAAAAACAGAAAGAACGTTTTTTCCGTTTTAATAGATGTGCTAATGTATATATCTTTTTTGGTTAATAAAATTGCACATGCAAGCAGTTGAGCCATCTGACATTTCCGATGGACGTTACTGATATTCAAGATACGTATTTTTTCGTTTGCTGTATTCTAACTAGCTAAGAACAATACTACAATAACACAAGTTTGCCTCCAACATTCATTTGCTTTGGGACGCTGAATTTCCGTTTCCGAAATATATAAAATTAAAAAAATTCACTGGGCTAGATAGCTGTTACTGGCTTACATTTAAGGATTCTGCGTGTAATAGAAAGTAAACTATACTTCAGGGAACTTAAAGATCAAGCACGTTTTGGGTTTATTATCATATTTTTCTTGTGTTTAGTCGTCAATTTTACAGTCTAATAAAGTTACGTCTACAAATATAATATGTGATTTTATAACTTTTATTGTGAACTAGAATTTTTAAATCTAATGTTAATTTCTGTATATGCTTAAATTAGTAGCTGTTTTAGTTGTACCTTTTTTCTTATGTAATTATTTATTTTTAAAAGTTTTTTAAAACATTTGATGCAATTCGTTTCAACCGTTTCGGCGTCGACACCAAACGGAAACATAGCGATTTCTCGTGAAACGGGACCTATTACAAAAATGTAAGTTGTTTCAAAGGAACAACGAAACAATTTGTTTTGCTTCGAAACGGTTTAAAACATTAACAGTTCTAGTACCAAGTACTTTTGAATTTTTAAATGTTTCATGTACAAGTTCAATACTCAAGTACATTTGTACTTGAGTTAATTTTTTATATGATGTGGGCAATAATGCAAAAACGGGTATTCTTCCCACCGGTTAATCCATTAAACAACTGCTATAAAGCAAACACAAGCATTTTAACTGATTAATTGGAAACGAAAAGAATTTTTTCAGGCATTCTTGGATACGGATTTCAAAAACACTATTTTACATTTGCGACTTTTTGCGTCTTAAGAAAATACATTGTGACAAAGTCCGGGACATCAGTTTTTAATAAATGATAGCAGAATTTCATAAACACTTTCAATTTTTATGAGTAAATGAAAGCTAAGAAATCCAAAAAATGAACAGACTTTTTGAAATACGTCTCCAGTTTTACAAACCATAGTGTCCCGACATCCATTTTGTACGTCTTAAAAAACTCACAATGTACATCCTTAATACCCGCTTACTTTTGACTTTTCTTGTTACTTTAAACATGTGGTTGTTTAGTGTATAGTTAACTACCCGCTTTAAAATAAGTCAAATACCGTTTTACTAAAGTTTTTTTTAGTAAGTTATAAGAAATACATGCATGCAGATATTGTTGTAGTATTTTTATTTTGGGTGTGCATTTTTCAGCAGGACAGTTGGGAGGTTTGGACAGACGGTTAAATTTTCGTTTACAGGTCGGCTTACTTAGGAAAAATAGTATGTTTAGAC
>JAHZNG010003880.1:0-17078 GCA_027744375.1 Orchesellides sinensis | reverse complement strand
TTTCGTCTTTGCTCATGTTCCTCAATGTATCATCCTTGGAGCGTTTTGAGGACATGGAGCTGGGTCACGATGTAGTGATGATGGTAAGCAGAATTGAAGAAAATATTTGTGGCTGCGGCCATCGTTTTTACTCCGCTTGGGTACAACCGTAAGCCTAAAAAACGCTAAAAGTATGGTTTCATTATATTGAATTCATCTAGCGTAATATAAAGATGCTTGTGTAGTATACCAACCCTATAAATATAAGAACTTCAGCGTTATTTCTACGCTCCACTCATCATCAACCTCATATGAAGTCTCACGGTACAGTCGTCATCTTGACATGATTCAGTTAGCCTGGCGCCCCTGAATTTCTTGTGGCTTCCCCTCCTAGTCCTTGTCAAAATTGTAAAGAAGCGGGTGCAGTGCTCAGAAAGAAAGAAATTGAAATATTGAATTGCTTTGGGTACTAGTTAATATACAAAGTACTACTACAAACTGCTTATGCAGTAGAAATTCATTTTCCATGTGAAAAACTAGATGGATTTTTATATACTATACATATGTTGCGGCTGTGTATAAGGTTAGATGGAGTGGAATGAGATGATGACTGGAGGCGATGACTTTTTCTTTGTCAGCATGCATAAAATATTAAAACACAAACGTTGTACAATACAAACCCTACACTGCACACATTTCTATGGAATGCATGTTTTGAGATAAGAAAGATGTTAAGATCTGCAATGAAGATGATATGCAAACAAGTCATAAAAAGACAATGGGAGAAAACATCAGTTAACATATTCAGTAAAACAAGATACACACTTTTTCCTATGGACAAAACTTTTATAATTAATTCTATACATATTGCACTTTTATTCAAAAGAGGTTTCATAGCGTACATAAATTGAAACATTCAAACAACCGTCATAAGATACATAGTAACAATGCTGTTGTATAACAATAGGAAGCATTCATTATCATATAGAAGCATTTTCCATGTTTCAACTTTTTAAAAATGTTCTTTATATCCTAACAACTACCACTACCTTGCAAGAGAAAGTGAGTAGCCAAAATAATATTATATTCTGCATGAGGAATGGGGGAAGTGTACAAAATGACCGCATTGGCCATGAACAACCTTGACTGCAGAAGTCTTTGAAAGCAAAGGAGAATTCATTCTTGTTAGTACGCGCTTCTTAATCTTGTATTGTGTTCATATTGCCAACAACTCCTTTTTATCTTATATGTCATCAAAGTGCGAGAAGAGAATAGAATGCATTGTAATTTTGAAATATACCCTTTATGAATTTGTTTAGACAGGAAGATAGAATCATGCGAGTAAAACAAAACGGGTCTTTTTGGGTTCTCTCCAGTTAGTGCCCGTCTATGTAACTTTCTCCAGTTTCATATATATTTTTTCTATCCTTCAAAAAGTAAACGTGCAAAGTAAAAAACTTTTTCTCAGCACTTCCCCCGTTTTCAGTCCCTACATTTTTCTTGACTTGTTTCACGAATTGGAGCTCGTTTACGATTTCACTATAGACAAGCAAACTGGATATGGCAGGAGAGAAAAAAAAGTACATCTTGTGTATAGCGTGAGCTTCAGTCACACGCACACACACGTACAATACAATACTTATATAGCATGCTCTACCTTAGTTTATATTTTTTCTCTGAGACCTTTGTTCACTTTCCCTAGACTCAAGAGAAGAAGTAGAAGAAATAGAGAGCAAACTAACTTTTCTCTTGAATTCCCTTGGAATCTGAAGGATTTTTTACAATGACTTCCTCCTTTCTACCATTCGATATTCAATAGGTTGAAAAGAAAGTTCTACAACAACACGGAAGGGAATGTTGTAGTAAGGGTTTGTACTGTGGTAAGCGGTGTAGAGATGGGGCTTGCTTGCACAAATACACGGTATGCACACTGTGGGGATACAAGGAAGGTGAAAGACAAGGAAAATAATAATGGTTTCGTTACGGTAAAAACAACTTCCCACTTGACTTCATGTAAGGTAAAACCATGAAGTATGCAGTTTGTATAGAATTGAACTGCTTTCTCCATATGTCAGCCATCTATTCTAAAATACATATATGTAGCTCATATGTATATGTGTTCGTTTTATATGGAGATCATGTAAAAAAGTAAATTGTGTGAAATGCACAGGGCAATACACATATATTATTCCTGTAAGGCTTGTATATACATATATCATGGACAACCATGCATTAAATAGAGTAGGAATGCCGGCAGTGGTAGAGTCTTGTTTTGTCTACATTATTGTAGTGAAAATGGGAATTGCTTCAAGGCAAAAAAGGGAAAAGCTAAATAATAAAAGAATAGAGGAAAAAGGGTATCTTTTATTTTTCAAAGTTGCGGTATGTATATAAAGCTAGGGTCATGGTTTCTTGATTGTGTAGGCACATTTGTTTCCTTGCACGCATGCATTCATGCAAGCCTTTTCATAAAAATGTTATTTCCTATTACAAAAATTACTCGAGTGTAGGAGAAACTATTGCAAAGAATAAAGACGCGAATAGTAAGTAGTAAAAAAGACGAAATTTTTTATACTGGTTGAATATGTTGAAAAGCAAACTGCATCAGTATAGTTTTATATTCAGTAGTTTTATACAGTATCTATTTTTATGTATATTTACGTATATATATACTACAGCCTTCTGAGCTAGTGCCAGAGTAAAGTAGTAAATAAGCAGTGGCACTAGAGTACTAAAATATTGTTGGTGTTATACTTTGGTGAGCCAAATTGATAGAATACAAACGCTCGTTGTGTAGTAGGCGGCAGGATATTACGTGAAATGAACCTATATATTCTCTTGTTATTTTCACCAAGAATCATTTTTACTTATTTCCTTTTACTTCCTTTCATCTTTGTTCTTTTCCCTTTATGTATCCCTCTCTCTTCTCTTTCTGGTGTGTTCCTCCTCTTTTCTGATTTCGCTACCTCCTACATAAAGTCCAATTTAGCCAATATGTTGGTTTTCATGAGGGCAAAATTGCCTTGGCTTAAGTTGGGATTTATATCTGATCAATCAGGCATAACTTGTTACGAAAGAAGTATAAAAAATACTATCTCCAACTTTCTTTCTTTCGCTGTTGCTTTTCTTTCTTCTTTTTTCCTTCCCCATGCATACTTCTTTCCAACTTTGTGCAATAAATGCACATGATATGTTGGAAAGAAAGTGGATAGACAACAAACTTACCATGAAACCAACTGGATACATTTTATATTGAAAGTGAAATGTATAGTTTATGCTTTTCATCCTTTATCCTGTACCTACGCTTTGACTTTTACTTTTCTGGTGAAGAATGTGTTTCTTTTACTTCAAGCTAAAATTATTTGCAATGCTTACTTAAGCAGAATACATCGGTACTTTATGTACTCAAAACGTATAATCTATATAATCGTGTATACATTTACATACAGTTAATATGTCTCCGATACAAAGTACATACATAGTATAAAATTGCTCCAGAATTAAGGCAGTTAGCAGATCGGAAAATATTTTGGAGATGCTATGAAAACAAATTACATGGGCAGATCTTTAATGATACTTTTAGATCCTTTGCTTTAGAGCTGTTAATAAAAAATGCTTGTAAAAAACTTCGCATATACAGTTTGATTTATTCAACGCACAATATACATACATGCAATAAGTTGGGACTCAAAAGATTTATAGCAGTACTGGCCGTTTGTGTGATTAATGAGGCTTGACCAATATAATGATTCATAAACAGTTACTATGTTTGTCCATATAACATAGCTTATAAGTTTTTATTTGCTTCCAAAATTATGCCAAATGATTATATGTAAAAAATTATTGTGTTTAAATAGGTTCTGCAGTGATAATTAACCCCCCACAAAATACTACAAAAGCCGAAGGTGAAAAAGTGGTCTTCCCATGTGAATGGCGTGCCATGCCAGCTAATGCAACGGTGGTGTGGTACCGAGATGGCATTCCAGTCCGGCAGATTGCATCTGTCGAGTCCCGAATTGAAACACCAGCGGAAGGAAGTCTCATCATTAATCCACTTCGTATGGACGACTCTGGCTTTTACGAATGCCGAGTTTCCAATGGGATTGGGGAGACACAGTCCGCCGTTGCCTATCTCAATGTGGAGTGTAAGTTTCTTAGCATAACAGTTTGTCTTAATTTCTATAACTTTAACTTCAGCAAGTCACTTTTAAAAATCTTTCTATATCATTGTTTGAAAGGGAAATCAAATGTGTAAGAATATTCCAATAGATGCAATGATGATTTTATTGTATTCTTCTGTAAACGATACGGAGTCTCTTGCAAAGAGATAGAGGCACATGAAAGGTTTTGCCTACAGGTCATCGAACGATCGATGAGCTGCGTTCAAAAGACTCCCTTTTACAAAGAACTAACGAAATTTTATCCAGCGGTCAGTGGTGATATTCCGGAAAAGTACTTCAACGCGACTCTCTAATGTCAGCTCAAAGAAGGGAAGGGAGAATGACATGAAATTCAATTTTCTGTGAAAAATGAGATCTTGAAAATAGAGAGTGTGTATATAGATTGGCAATGATCATGACAGTAAAAGTGTTAGCCCATCATTTAGATGTCGGACTCTACCGATAAAAACATACTAATGGCTATCGTTTTCACTTTTCTGATATTTTTTCTTTTTTCCCCTTTAAAAATGCAGTTCCAGCTCAAGTGACATACACACCGACAGTACAGTACCTGCCTAACCGCCTGTCTGGAGTGGTCCGGTGCTACATCCAAGCTAACCCAGGCATCCAATTTGTTATGTGGACAAGGGACAAGCATTTACTGGAACCTTATGAGACGGAAGGTTTTGCTGTAATGCATAATGGGTCGTTGCTCATCGAACGAGTGAAGGAGAATCACCAGGGAATGTACACGTGTACCCCGTACAACGTTCATGGAACTAAGGGAGCATCATTAGCAATGCAAGTTATTGTGAAGGATCCACCAAAATTTGAAATCACTCCTGATCCAATGTATCAAAGCAAGTTGGGCACGTCACTTGAGATTCCATGCACAGCCGTAGCACCTAACGGCACCCAGAGTCCACTTATCACTTGGCAAAGGGTGAGTGACTGTTGTGTAAAGGCTAAATATTCCATGGGAGTTTTAGCACACTATGTCCATTAATCTTTTAGCATTTACCTAAGGGGAACAAAAGAACATAATAATGTAGTGGGGGCTAAGTATCCATAAAGCGTGATCTCAAAAGTAGCAATAAAAAGCAATATAAAATCAAGATGAACCAAAAACGTACATGTCTGATTTTCTCTTTTCTTTTCTGCTATACAGAGGGACGGTCGACCTTTGCCAAGAGATCGAGCGCGAGTCAATGATGGTACTTTATTTCTTGAAGACCTGCATCAAATGGACTATGGCGAGTATGAATGTGTTGCTTCCAATGAAGTGGCTACCCTGGTCACAAGCACTAAGATCATTGTAGAGGGTACTCGACCTCATGCTCCCTATAATATTACTGCTACGGCTGCTATGTTTTATGTAACGTTAAATTGGTATCCTGGATACTCGGGTGGGCCTGACTTCCGACAGTCCTACGTTGTTTGGTATGCAAGCAAAATGGCTTCTTTGTTTTTTTAACCAGTTTCTTGATTTCTGTTTGTTTTTCTACTGTTCATCCACTCTTAGGAATCATGGAGTTCAGAGAGTTCTATTTAAGTAGTGCTCATAAAAAATTACAGTAAAGTAATTTCCTGTTTTCTCCTTTACAGGTACAGGAAATTAGGGGAGTCGCGGTGGGAAACGATTCATGTTACGCCACCAGGGAGTCAACGAATCACGATTCGTAATTTGTCTCCTGGAACTACCTACCAATTCCAAATTGTTGGTACAAATGAACTTGGAGAAGGGCATCCAAGTGAAATTATTAATGTTACAACCAAAGGTAATTTCTAGTTTCTATGTATCATGGATGTCCAAATGTCTAAACAAAAGGATTTTTCATACATATGTCTATTACTACAACACATTAAAAAACTTATTGGGGATCTTTGAAAAAACTTTCTTTCGGGTGAAATGCGGTTTACGGATAAAATCTTGTAGTATAGCTCTAAATTGTAATGGTAGCTGCTTTCCTTCATTAAAGCAATAGCAAAATGGGTGTCAATATCTGTCTTTTGATGTATGTTATATACATATGTATGCGCTATCAATAACGGAGTAGCAATCTTTACCAAATGTAAATTTGTCAGACCTCCGTAAATGGAGACCAAAGTTTTGTCTGTACTTGAAGTAACTTTAATTGGGGCTTCAGTAAATTTCTAACATTGGCATTTCTCTCTCTGTATTGCTTTACCCTTTGAGGAGTCGAAACAATCTTGGCTAATAATGGACCTAGCGAAGCTCCTAAAACTGTAACTAATGCCACCACCAAGCCCGAAGATCCTTCAACAGGCACAATTATCGGTAAATGGGTTTTCCTGTAAATAGTTGTACAACTATATTATAAAGTTTACTTGCGGTAGTAGTGCTCGCATAAGTGTTTTTAGTCTTTTAATGCAAAATTTTTAGGATGCTTAATTGTATATTGATAAGTAAAACTTGATTAGTTGAAAGTATGTATTCAAAAATAAGCAATGTTTAAGTTTTTCCTTTCGCTAACACTGGGATGATTTTTCAAAAAGATAAAATTATAATTATTTACACTTATTAAAGTTTTTTTTTTTTTGCAATTTTGTTATTTTTGGTTTGTTTGCTTAACTTAATTTGTTTACAGAAACACTTGACTACTCAGTTCTAATTTATCCCACCGACGAGTCAGGTTCAACGTACATTCCAACGTTATTAATGCCAACAGGTTTGTGCATGCCGTTACTGATTGATTTTGATTTGCTTTTGAGAATGAATATGTGTGGATTTGTTTCGTGTTAATAGTGCTTAATGTAATTACATGTTTCACAACCTATACTAAGGGAAAATGATAATAATAGTTTTTGGAACAATTTTTACAGGTCCCAAACCAGGTGTTCCATACAACTTGACCATAGTGGACCAGTCAGACGCCTTTAGTATAGAAATCCTTTGGTTGCCCCCAATAGATGCAGACCGTGTCGCAGTGGCCTACTACCACATCCAATATAAGTCTGATTCAGAGGCATGGAAAACGCTCAACAAAGATAAAATTCAGCCCCCTCAAAGATCTTACACATGTACGTTGGCGTCTTCAGATTTAATACTTTTACGTATGTTGACGATAAATGAACAAAATTTTACTAAAGATGCTTTAATTTTTTACAGATTTAGTACGTCATCTGAAAGAGAACAAAAAGTATACCTTCCGAGTGGTTGCATTTACACTGACAGGTAACTCGGCGTCCAGTGAGGAGGTTATACACACAATTCTTCCTAGAGATAAGCAACGAGCAATTGTCGACCGTTTAAACACAGGTATATACCCCAACAAGTATCTTGACCACGGTAATAATTAACATGCATACTTTGTGGGATTTTCAGCATATAACATGGTAGCTTGTCGACTCACCGATGCAAGAAATGGTGGTCAGATTCCTCCACAACCTCAGGTTGTTCCAAAGAGGTACCTTTGAAACGAAGCATTTTTATAAGAATGCACTCAAACTCAAATTTAAACTATGAACAAAATTAGGTCAGATCAGATTTTTGGTTCAGGGTACCTACCCAGTTATAAATTAACTTTTAATAATTTTTAAAACAAGCCGACCACCTCCTCAACAACAGCAACAACAACATCAACAGCTAAAGGGCGGAGGAGCAGTTAAGTTTTGAGTCTATATGAATAAACAGCTATGTTACTCAGAAGCTTCCATTTGTTTAGTTATTCTTCTTAAAGAAAATTTTAAGTTTTCAAACGTTCTTTCACTGTGATCTTCATTTTATTTGTATGTATGTGACGTATTCGATGCAACGATATGTTATTCACTGCTTATGAAATTAATTAATTAATTAATTTTGTCCAGTCAGAGGCGGACTTCACTTTATCGTTTATTTGCATGCAGTTTAAAATGTTTTATTTATTTAGGGCAACTGCATGGTGTCCATTGTTCACAGTCCACGTCTTATTTATGTTGTGTAAAAGTGTTACAATGAGTATTATATGACTGCTCTTTGGTTTATGACTGTTACATTAATTATTTGATTTGCAATAATGCATGATTTGTTGTATAAGTATAAAGGTTAAACTGTTACTAAAATCTGGACGTTATTTTTTGTAGGAGTGGAGTCGCCCAAGCACACGCTGTGATTTCGTGGCTGAAGAGAGCGTATCAATGGGTGGGTCGCGGGGTGGGAATCTTCATTATTCACCTGTTGGATCTCCCCCTCCGCCGCCGCGCCATCATTTTGGACAGGCCGAGATCTTACCGGGAGAGGGGGAGCCGCCCTCCATCCATCAGCAGCATCACACTCTCCCTGGTCGACACAGGTCCCCCCCACGCAACCCGACCTCACCCCTCCTCGCCATCGACATTTCGACCTGGACAACCTAGAGGTATCGTCCTTCCCTGGGGGAAAGGCTCAATTGTTTTACCAGGTCTATACTCTATAAATCTGTCCTAATTCTTTATATTCTGTAAATGTTGATTCTGTAGTTTGGAACAATTCGGCAAACGCTCTAAGTAGTGACTTCTGTATTTCAGATTTCACATTCCACTATTTTCAATTGATGTAATGAAGTCAATTTTGTAAGCTCAAATTTTTACATATAAAATGTATTGAAACTTTTAGATGTTGTCGATGAGTCCAGCTCAGACGATGGAGGTTTTTTGGCTCCACGTCCCCTTCGTTATTTCCCCCGTGGTCGTCGTAGATTTAATCTGGTACTTCCAGGAAGTTTTGTGCCATCCAGTTCTCTTATAAGGCCGGAGACATTAGTCGTTCCTCGTCCTTTTGCAAGTTCACCAATCCCAGCAAGATCACGTTCCGTGATTAGTGGTATACAAAGACAGTTTAGTCCATCTACAGCCGATCTCAGTTCAGTGCCCAGGTTTCCTGTTCTAGTCCAAGTTCATCAGCCACCTTATCTGTGGAAAACTGCCACAACTGGTCGTCACTTTCACCCCCGTCTTCCAAGTGATCCCACGCCTCCGCCTTGGGAAGCGGAGAGGATTCGAGACAATCTTGCTCGGGATTTGGAGTACTTGGAACGTCAAGTGCCTCCATTCTTAAAACACCCACTAGCCCCTTTTCCCTCATCTCAACAGCAACTTGCAGGTGTGCCATTTGATAAGTCAGGACTTAGCTCATCAGTATCAGCCCGACTTCAACAAGAAAGGTCTTCATCATCCGGATTTCAAAGTGGTAGTAAAATCACTACTTCAACATTTCCATCAGGGGCTGGAAGTAGTGGAGTGGGTACAGGTATGGGCTCTGGGGGTACAACCTCTTCAGAAGTTCTTCTTAGACCTGTGACTTTATCAGGTCGTGAGGAGGAACGGCTTCGAATGATAGAAGGCATGTTTCCCGGTGATACATTCCCATTCCCACCTGCACCATCTATTCCTTCTAGAAGTTTTATACCACCTAGAACATACGAGAATTGGCCAAGGAGAGAGCCCACTCCGCCAATTTATGCCATGGCACGATCTCCTTCTTTTGATATTGAAGAAACTCAATTGACTGTGCCTCTATCTGAGGCAAGTCCTGGCACAAGAACACTGCTTGACATGTCGGTAGATGATCCTTACGAGTTTGACGCTGTGATTCCAGATACATCCCCAGAAATCGCGTATCCCTCTCAACAAACATCTACTGTAACCCCCTCAACTTCCATGACACGTTTTAAGAGAACAAGAGAAAAATATGAGAATATGGAGGCACGTGTTGCTGCAATGAAAGAGGAGTTTTTCGAATATCGCCGCAGACAGAAAAAACGAATGGAAAGTGCATGCTAGCAATAAATAATGTTGTAAGACTCCAAAAAACAATTAAAGTTTGAGATATAACGCTAATAATCTACATAATTTATATTACTGTACTTCTACGTTTGAATAATTGAGTAGTGTTGAGAGTATAAGGAATACCGTTTGTCAATATATATACATATATTGTGCTTAAAATAAATACAAAATAAATGAAATAATTATTTGTACCAAAACTTTTCACAATACTTGTAAAATAGATAATTAAGTAAACTTGTATAAAAATAATTAATGAACTTTAAATGTATATGTATTTAAAAAACATTTTAAGCCCAGTGACTCTTATATGAATCCTATACAAGACGATCATCAACAACCTAGTATTTAGTCTAGATGGCCTGTAGATATAAAATTTATACTTGTAAAAATACATATAATCTTACAAACAATTGCTACAGATTCTTACAGATATATTCAACAGTGACCCAATCAACATGTCCTTTGAATGTTAAGGAATGACTATTAGTCAGGCGTCAGCAATTTATTCAGTTGCATTATTATAATATGTTGTTTTATGTATTACATTATCAATGTTAATATAAATAGTAGCTCATACACGGTTACTATTGTACCTATATGGGCCGTTGCAATGATATTAAATACCTAAGGTAGCTGGTTTTAAATTATTGAAGATGCAATTATGAAAAATTAGGATAATATTTCAATAAGATAATTATTATTATTCTAGCTAGTTAAAGGCATAATAATACATGTTGTGTCAGAACAACTTTAAAATGCAGTACGTCGCATAGGCTCTGATCTGATACAGTAAGTTTTTATTTGATCTACATACACGAATTACAGTCATTACCTCACAATAAGAAGAAAAATCCGAAAAAAGCCAAATATAGTGGTGACCATTTGTGAATTAACAAGTTCTGATTAGTGTATTGTTTATCTCTCCTCGTTTTACATATTTAAAAATAACAGTAGCTCACTCAAACTTTTTAACCAGGCAGGTAATTCACAAGATAGAAAAGCGTTTCCTTTAATATGAGTTCAAAACAATTGGAGAAGGCAAAAATGCTACGAGAAACGTACACTTCACGCATACACATTAGAATATTTAAGCCACTTTACTATTCCTGCAGACAGGATTTCTATGAAAAAACGATAGTGAATTGCTTGTTAAATCGTTTACACTAGATTTATTGCAGTAAATGTTTAAAACAATTATCTTTATTGTATTATGGGCAGATAAGATAGGTATATGACAATGACTGGATAAGAATGTTAATTTGATTTGCTTTATTGAAAACCATACCAAACTAACTGACGGATAATATTGAGATCTTGTAAAAACGGTGTACCACAGATCATCGAAAAGAACAAAGAAATCACACTTATTGACAGTTTTATATTAAAAACTTATTGAATTCTGAACTTACCAGACTTATAAGGTCATGAAGAAATTATTACTACTACGGATAATATTGAGATCTTGTAAAAACGGTGTACCACAGATCATCGAAAAGAACAAAGAAATCACTTTTATTGACAGTTTTATATTAAAAACTTATTGAATTCTGAACTTACCAGACTTATAAGGTCATGAAGAAATTATTACTGCAAATATTCTATTCTACATTATGAACTAGCAGTTCAGAGAATAAATACATTTTTGTATAGTGCTACAAAGGTTTAAAAAAATCACATTACTTACTTAAATGATATATAAAAGTTGACGGTACTTTACTATACTATTCTCAAACAAATTTACACATTCATAAAATGAATACAGAATAAATCTGAAGAATGATTTGGTAATGCAATTTTATACTTGTTTATATAATCTATAAGAGACTCAATAATAGTTTTTGAGTGTCAGTCTATGTGTGAGATCAAATGACAATTTCAATTTTAGTTCCAGTCAATTGCAGTAAATCCCTATTCTTTACTCATTTCAATACTTACCGTAGCAAAAGGAGACGTACTGTGCTATTTTAAATTTTAATGCAACAACACTTAAGTATTTATACAAAGAGTTAGTAGGCTGTAACAACTTTTTCTCCAGTATATGGCTGTTTATTAATTGTATAATATTGAAACACTGTCTTTATTGTTCCTACTCCACTGCCAATTTTATTTATTTTTATTATTATAAATTTATGATGGGTTTGCGTACTTTCTCTGTAAGAATTACATTTACAACAAAATAGAGTACTATTTTGATTGTGCAACACCATGTTCAGTTTCTTTGTGTTCAACCATCTCATGTGAAGAACAGTTAATTTATTGTAATTAAATTATTTAAGTTGCTTTGCAAGATGAACTTATGCTCTTTATATTTTCATGCATTTATTAAATCGGAGTAATGGAATTTATGTATTTTGTTGGTATTTACTTGCATGACATAAAAATTTCCTTCTTCGCATTTATCATAAATATGTAATAGCCATACAAGTGTTTCAGTTGTTTTAACAATCCTATTTTTGTTATTGTAAATCATTTTTAAAGATTTTGTTCCAGAGAACTTATTTATATAATATAATTTATATCAAATATTAAGTTTTGCCGGAGACTGATTTGATACTACTGATTTAAAACCAGAGTTTTCTGTAAAGGATGGGTAGTTCAATAATATATTAAATACTATATATAAATGAACTCTATGAATCGAAAGTTGTTGCATTTTGCCTTAGGACTATAAAACGATTTGAAAAGATGAACACACGCTGGAACCAATGTTCCATAAAGAGGAAGCAAATTGAATTGAATCAAACTGAAATAAATGTTGCAATTCAATTCGATTCATTTCAAACATCTTAGCTGGTAATCTTGAACGCGTAAAGTATACATACGTTATTACATTGGATTATATGCATTTTGTAAATTGTTAGAGGCTGTTGTTAGTTTCAAAAGCTTACAAGGTTAACTCCCATTGTATCTTGTGTAAATTTGTGCAACAAGCAGTATAGTTACATTATATATTAGCTTCTCAGGAAAGCACCAAAGATACTCTTATTTTAAATTAAATATTTTAGGTGATTATGATATATTATTGATTTATTTAATTAATTTCTTATCTGTACCTAAATCAGTATTCTGAAAGTTTGTTTTGGACAATATTTGTCCATTTGTTTTTATGTTACGTGAAGTTCGTGTTATGCTTATGTGTTCCAAGATATTACTCAATAAAAATAATAAATTGCTTGCTTATTGAGGCGTAGAATAATTCTACAATAAAATAAATTAAAAATAGCCAAGATAAGCGGAAGCTACACACTTCGTTAAGTTTTACATGTCTTGAATAAAAAAAGTCTACGCGTATGTACTCACAATAAGATGTTATTTTAATTAATTGTAAATTGTTAAAGCAGGTATTAAAGATGGAAGATGTCATGCATTCCATGTTTTAAATTAATACTTTGAACAATTAAATAAAACACCAAAATAAAGAATGTTTGTACAAAATAGATTGTGGTTCTCGTTGGTGCCGCGACCTGCTGTGGTCTGGCTTTGAATTTCATTTTCAACATTTTAACGCTTGAAACGATAGCTGTCACTGCTAACCCGATCCGACATTAACAGTATTCTTAAGCTTGTAAGATACGTACTCAAACTACGAGTTATTAACCTTCCTCAAAAGTTATGGATTTCTCGGAACCTTTCTGGCTTACTTCCAAACCAGCCTATTACTTCATTTCTGTTATTAATTCAAATTAAAGGTTAAAAAGTCTACCTTGATTTCATTTGGTATTTATGTGCTACACCTTCTATATCCAGCAATCCTCCTCCCACATGAGCAATCCCACTTCACTGTGAGAGAGTCATACCTTAGTTAATATTTAGATTACCACGTTTAAACAAAAAATACGACATTGGAATGATTATCCATTGGATTAAAGTTGTACTAGCATTATTCACTAGTGTAACATACAGTCAGGGCTCTTTTATTCATAGATTTCGATCTAATTTAGTCTTATTTGGAGGCGATACTCTCTATAATGGCGACCAAAGAAGTGTTTTATACACTAATTCAAACAAGGATGACTGGAAAAATTTAACAAAACTTGCCCATGACGGTGGTTTGAACACCAAAGGCCTTTTATGTGGTGTAGGAAATGGAGCGTAAGCAAATTGTTCCTCGGATTAACTTTAATATGAAATATACCGTGATATGGGGAATAAATAAAAAGAGAGTTCTGATCAAACTGTAGCTACTTTTATTTTAAAACGTCGTTGTTTCAGATGGCTTGCATACCCAGAGGAAAATTATAAGTATGAAAAGAATGGCCAAGATTATGTGCTGCTTATCATTGGAGATGCTTGTGTTCCCGCGGAAAATGTAATACGCATTTCAACTAACTTTATTAACAATTACTAATTTTTGTAATGAAAATACCAGTCTGAATAACTTATAATGCCTTTCATGTAGCTTAATTCAGCTCAAGCCATTGGCCCTATCAATAAAGACTTTGAAGGTTTGGCCACATTTAAAGAAAGCAATTTTGCTTCCGAAGCGGAGAATATTGTGAATGGTTCCTCCGCATCTGGAGTGAAATCTCTGATTTATGCTGGGGAACAGCACGATGGATGGACAGTGGAGGGGGGAGGGAAGAAGTTTTGTGTTTACCGACCCGAAACTTTACTCTCACCAGGAATATGCATTCTTCCAGATATTGAAACCCAACTGAAAATTAGCGGTACCAGCATCTCTTGGGGATGCGATGAAGGAAAGTTGCCAAAAAGCTTGGTGGAAGGAATTAACTTTCAGTTGCAAACATGCTTTACTCATCACGGAGTTCACAAGATAACTGACAACTGTAAGATTCATTGTGCAAAAAACGATTGTATATATATTGCATATGCAGACTAATTAAGTCACATAACAACACTTGCTAAATGATTTTGCCACATATAGTTCTTCAGTTACCCGTAATTTCATCTGTGTGTTCTGGAAGTCCAGATCCTGCTACAAAGCTAGGTTTCTTAAAAATTGTTGATGCCTGGAAATTCAGAATGAATCCCGATCGACAGGAGGAACTAAATCCTGCAGAAATAGATAAAAATAAAGATGATGATAGGACCCCAATGAGAATGAAGCTGATTACGTATTTCTTTGGGATTTTCAAAGAAGGATGTCCAACAGTTCCTGCAAAATACTTTAATCTTGTTCGTTATTTATTTATGCAGCATATTAAAACTGTTTGGGACCAGGCACCACAAGTTCTTGACAAAAATGATACGACAAGTGACTGGTATACTTCATTTGTAGTTTTACAAAATTGTTTTAATCGCATAGCGGCGCACGAAATTCAAGTATGACTTTTCATCGTCTTATGTAAAATTATTCGTATTCTGATCTTATCATGCTTAACATAATAAAATTGTGAATTATTTTTTAGCCTCCTCCAGAAGAAGTGGCTTGCGAATACAGCAACCCCCAAACGGGACCTGCTCCAGAATGGGAGTCCTCCGTCTTAGATTTACTGTTATCAGGGGATATTTTGGATCAAATAATAGAACAAGTTTGGACAATGCTAAACTTTGTGTCTCCTTACTGCTCATCACTAAACACATTTGGCGATAATTTTTGGACCGATTTTGTAAACTTTTTTAGAAGACAGTTCTTGCTTCCTGTTCTACAGCAATGGTTAGTACTTCCAACATTGAAATTAATGTATCACCATTTTCAAGGGGTTAAGTAAAAGATAAAATCTGCTTTAATATCTAGGGTGAGTCCTGGAACATGGCAAACATACTATGCTTACATGTTTAATGGTTTTCCCATCGAAAAAGGAAAACGTTTGATAATAGCATGCGTTCAAAATCTGTTGCGTACGGCACCTCCACGAGTTCCCGTTGACCGACCTAGTTCAATGATTACTCAATTTGTGCAACTCAGTAAGTACCGTCCACCAGTTACAACGCTACGTCCAAGACCACCTGGAAGACCACGACCTCAAATGATTAAAGAATAAACTGTAAAAAATAATTTTATACAATATAATTCAAATGTTCTCACATTATTTACAAATCTTGAATTAAATAAAAGTTATATAGAGTGAATACATATGTATGGCTTTTTATAATATAAACATTACGTATTTTAAATGCTGTTGCATGACTGAATGCTGAAGATGCGCCTTTTTAGGGTAGCATGAGAAGGAAGAATTCAAAATCCAAATTGTTGTCTATTTAAAATCTACAATGAATAATACATTGGAAATACATTTTAACAATTCATAGCTTATTAGTCACCAGACGATTGCATAAACAACGAAATATGTAGCATCAATTTTTTAAATAAATTAAGTAAGACCAGTACACTAACCCATTGATTATAGTAAGGATGTGCTTTCATTCATAAGAATCCATGTTAAAGCACGATTAATCTACTACATATAAATGCCAATTTCTTGGCTGTCGACCTTAGAAATATGAGCTTCATTAATTCATGCAACAATTATGAAGTTCCAAGAAGAACGTCTTTCATCATACATATGCACCATTTAGGTTACAAAAAATTGTGCAGCACATTAGAAGCTCCACATAAGTATTTATAAACGACATATTGCCACATATTATTATTTAAATTCTACTTGTTCACTGTTAAATCTCTTCCCATGTTTTCTTAAATTTCATTAAGCTCGTTATAGAACTTCTTTAGCAGCTAAAATTCCATTAAAACATGACTATAATATCATATGGAAGCGTTCTTTGTATTTTATTAATAGTAACATCAGGTGTAGAATCGGTGTTTGAAGGTGTAGTTAGAAGATTTAATCAAGATGGTGTGCTTTATGAAGACTACGCAGCCGATTCTGACTCTGTCCGTTATACAATAACTAAAGGAGAAGGTTGGGACAACTTAACTTCTCTGTATGTGACTAATAAGCTACAAGGAAAAGCCATGTTCTGTACACGTGGTCCGGGACCGTAAGTTTATCACTGGCTCGCTCCATAAAATTTATTTTAATTTGCATGCATTAGGTGGACAAAAAGCTCGAGAAATGCATATAATTTTAAAACCAATTATATTTTCAGTTGGTTACTTTATCCTGAAGCTATGTACAAATTTGGAATGGCACGACAAATTAAGCTTATCTATGGGGAGCGATGTGTTCCAGTCGATAACGTAATAGTCGTTTGAGTACAGATGGCAAGCTTCTGAAAGCCTTCTGTTTCAGATACATAGCGGCAGTCCTT
>JAHZNG010003879.1:0-11772 GCA_027744375.1 Orchesellides sinensis | reverse complement strand
GGTTGTGGCTGGTGGAATGTGGAACTTATAGCACATTGCCCTTTCATGAAGTGGTGGTGATTACAGTACAACCATTATATGTTATGAATGAATGTTTTGATTAAGACATGAACGATTCGGGTAGTAGAAATAAGTTTATTTGATCACGCCACATATTAACTTGTGATATCTTGCAAACTTAAATTGCCCAGATTGCCACACAATTCGCATAATCCCTTAAAGCATGCGCTATGCGTAGCCAGAAAACTCAGAAAAAAAGATTTTGGAGAAATGAATAATCAAAATGCCATGACTTGCAGTCACAGTCACAGGAAGATACAAAGGAAGCCAAGGATTCTCTTAGAAAGGGTAACGAAGAAAAGCCGATGAGTGGTGGGCAATCCAATGAAATACATACGTTTTGATTTTGTGATTGATTTTGCTCACTGATTACTTATGATCATGGAGATGCTATGCATATAGTATTATGATTGTCAATAACTTCGTCTTCAGCGTTTAGCGTCTATGTATTATGTATTTTGCTGTCACAAAAAATGGCTACATGCCATAAATTGGCCGGTTTTATTATTTGAAAGTTCCGAAATCCACTCATTGCGCAACAAATGTCAAAAGACATAACATAATATTTATGTATAGTATTATATAGTATAATATACATAGGTAAGGCCCGGTATTGTAATGTCTAATGTTCATGTAATACTACAAACTGTAATCGCGTCTACTGTCTTTAAATTAAGTTAGAATGTCGAATGTCGAATCCTCATTGGTCTATAGCAATATAACCATAATGTGTTGTTTGGAGTGTCCAAATTTGGTCGACTCATAGGAATTTCGCAACCCGTGAATTTTTTCATTACCTTGCGCATGCATACTTAAATCATCCGAAGAAAACTAACGCTAATTCATGCTACTTCCAGTTGCAGGTATACAAAAACACAAGGCTAAAGCCTTTTTGCTTCGTGGAAACCTAAAAAGCCTGGGATAGCTACGGACATGGACGACATTAAATATTGATGTTGATGTGTATGCAAACCTTCAAATTATAGTTACAATACATTACCATACATATATGCTTCTCTCCATCAAAATTAGAATTTTTTTTCGTTTTGTATCACAAATAATAGTAAATTCTCATATAATACCTTTTCTTCTTATTCTTTGTTTGATGTTCCACATTATCTCTTATTTTGTCCAGAGTCCAGATAACATCTTTCTCAACGAAAATGTGTAATAGTTTTGGAAAATAAAAATTTAGGTAATCACCTGCCATTGGTACATACTAGGTTAAGTGCCAACACATAGAGTACAAGACAAGAGTTCATGGTTCAACAGTAATTATCCCTTACTTGACCCATTTATGTCTCATATCATAATGGCTGTATTCATTCCACTTGGCAATTAAGGCTTAAAAAAGTAAGGACTAGACTAGGTAATATGTTACCACCAGCCATGGCTGAAATCAGTATTCTAAGAGGATAGCGTGCTTCCTGTAAAATCTTTCCTTCTATTGTCTTGAAGAGACTTTCATAAACTTAGGACAAACTACTTACTCAGGTAACCAAACTATTTAACTTACGTAAATACCGTCCAAACTAACAACTCATTTGATACGCAAATGCTAAAACATTCATTGTTGTAACTTACATTCAACAGTGAATATACATATGAAATACCAAAACTTCATATCATCCCAAAATGGTCTCAAAATTTAGTTTCAATCATAAATCATAAAATCTTACATTCTTAACTAGAGCATGTATAACAAGCCATATATATCATCAGAGGAATCACATTTACTTTTGAGAACGGCAAGAACAACTTCACGTTCATATTTCACACATGCCATTTCAAGTTGTTACATTTTGTTGGCCTACGTCTGGCGTCTTGTCTTATTGCTCAACAGAATAAAGATTGTGCAAGCTATATATCATTTTGCATACAGGAAAAGTGTAACTTTTTTGTGATTCTTTTGTAAAAACAAACTTTAAAATCAGCGTGAAAAATTTTAACCAGGAACATATACTAATACTTAACACTATGTAAATGTGCACGGCTATGATTAACTCATCAGATATTCTAAACATAATTTCAAGTTTCATACTATGACGCTCTAGCTCTTTCTTTAAGCAGGGCTGGTAAGAATAAATTTTAAAATATTATTGGAATGCATGAGAACTTTACAGACACAAAAGGTGATAGTGATTTATAAACACCTTAATTCAATTCATTATTACATTCTACTTATTAAGGTATCAAATACATATAAAATTTTGTATCTGCATCTTTTTCTTATGTAAAAAACATGTATTTGACTTGAGTAGCAGATAGAGCTGGTTGAACTGACGTGTGTTTTAGTAGGTAAGCATGTGCTATTTAGTGTATTTATGGAAGTAGTAGATGTGCCTTGCATTTCATGTGAGAACCATTCATAAAATATCATCTGAGCCCATCTGTGATCTCGGCAAAGCAAAAAGGTATCTGCTCCTGAGGAAGCTATTAGTATTTGCTATGTATTTTTATGAGAGACCTTGTGACAGTTGAGTTGAGACTGCAGCTGAACTGCGGACTTTTTAGAAGAGGACATTTTCGAAATCCGGAATATTCAGGTGACTAAATTGATTAAAAGCGTGTGAGGATATGTGCATTAGTGTTAAATAGACGTGCATTTAATTGATTTGTAGTGCAAATTGTGTAGAGGGTAATCATTATTGGTGAGAGGGGTTTGGGTAGAAAGTTGATATTCCTATGTGGAATTTTGATTGGTTTTTTCAAGGAGGTTGCTATGATGAGTGTGGATGGCTATTTGAGCTAACTTTGTGTTTATTTTTTAATTTGTTTTCCAGGTGGAGGGGAGTAGAGGGTTGGTTAGCAGAGAACCACAACAGTTGAGTAAATTTGCTTTGGGCCAGGATCCGCAAAAAAAGGTCGGATTCAGACCCTGGGCATTTTAGAAGTCTTTAGGTGGACAGTAATAAATTATTTAAAATAGCTGAAGAAATTTGGTAAAAATGACTACAATTATAAGAGACGAAGGATGGGTTGGCGTGTTGGCCAACTCGATCGGTGCAAGTGCTCCGGCACTTCGCCTTCTCATCTCGTTGTTGATGGGTAAGAAGAAATTTCTGGAGTTTGGATGGCTTTTCTAGAGGTTAATCTTGTTAAAAAATTTGATGTGGTTTTTTATTTTGTGTTTCAGCATATCCCATGGCGTTCTTTCATCGATCCTTTTTACATGGCAAGTCACACATGCTCCAACATATATTTTTTGTTATTGGAGGCTCTTATATTGGATATTTCAATTATGGTAAGATGAGAATAAAAGTACAAATGGTTTGTTTTCCAATTAATTATGTATGGAATATAACTAAATTTGAATTTGTGTTGCAGGCGCATCTTTACTACACGCATACTTGTGTATCTTGGTTCAGTACTTTGTTCTGATGTTTACAAAAGGAACTCTGTTCTCAGTTGTTTTTGCCTTCACTTTTCAAATGCTGTACCTTCTTACAGGTAAGATGATAACGTCAAACTTAACGCACAGGAAAAATTAATTTGAAGCGATGCTGTTTAGAAATAAGTTTTGAGTTTTTGTGACTGACAGTTTAAATTTGCTTTCAGAATACTTCATGACCGAAACAGAAACCTATGATATAAAATGGACGATTCCTCATTGCGTTCTCACGTTACGATTGATAGGACAAGCGTTTGATGTGTATGATGGAACCCGGAAGGATGTATGAGAATTAATGTAGTTTAATAGTATGTATTAACCTTATCTAAGCAAAATTCAACTTTCTGAACGTGTGTATTTTCAATTAGGAAGAACTGTCTGGGGATCAGAAGACCCAAGCTTTAAGGAGGTTTCCAACACTCTTGGAATCTGCAGCTCATGTATTCTACCCAGGTAGTTTTTTGATAGGCCCCCAATACCCTATGAGGCGCTATCTAGACTTTGTTGAAGGCAAATTTGGAGAGGTGAGTAAGCATTTAAAAACGAAAACAAAGAATGTCTAAATTAGGAAGCAAATAGTAAGGCTATCGTTTTTGGGGTTTTAGAACGGTAAGCCACCTGCAAGTGTCGCTCCTGGACTTCAGCGACTCCTTATAGGATTGTTCTATGTCGCTCTATTCCAGCTTACTTCTCCATACATCAATAATGAGTACTTGCTCAGTGATGAATTCAGTGTAAGTTATATGTAACGTTAAAATGAGCTACATTTAAGAAAAGAATAGTGTTGAAAGGGTTGTAAGAATAACATTAATTGAATGTTACAGGACCTCAGCTTTTGGAAGAAAATGATATATGTTGGATTTTATGGCAAAATCACTTTGTATAAGTATGTCAGCTGCTGGATTGTGATCGAAGGATCCTGCATTGTTGCAGGTAAGAAGCTAATAAGAAAAAGCGGGGTACTAACTTTGTAACCAATCGGTCAATATTGTATTTTCATGATTCTGCAGGTATTTCACATAATGGTAAGAATAAGGACGGCGAAATTCAGTGGGATGGTTGCGAAAATATTCAGATAGGACTTTATGAAAAGGCTTACAAGTTTGGACATTTAATTGCTTCATTCAATAAGTGTACAAACAAATGGATTTTCCAGTAAGTCTGTCAGTATGAATGTATATATCTAATCTGAACATAATATAAGGATAAACGATCTATAATTGGGATAACGATTCTGAATTTAGGAACATTTACAAAAGACTGAAATTTTTGGGTAACCGAGAAATATCTCAGTTTGCTGCTCTCCTGTTCCTAGCAGTATGGCATGGGCTACACTCTGGTAAGCTTATTTAAATATTTAATTACTCCAATCAAGTATATATTAATTATCTCCAATTTTAACTGCAACATGGCATTTTAATCTAGGTTACTACATGTGCTTCTTTATGGAGTTCATTGTTGTAAATTCAGAGAGAAAGGTAACAAACACTGCTAACAAAGGTTACAAGTTTAAAATCATATGCACAAAACCATATAAAGCAATTATTTTGTATTTATAGCTCGAGGCCCTTGTCTCCAAAATTCCAACATTGGTTCGATGGCACAACAGCACCGTTGGTTTCTGGATTGATGTAGTAGTCTTTAAATTTGTATTATTTGTTTACTTCGGGTACTGCATGATCCCCTTTGGCTTACTTAAATGGAGACTATGGACCAAGGCATATGCCTCGATCTATTACAATGGTACCATTTTGTTTATGGTGTTTCCGTTTATTGCACAATTTATCACAAAGACTTTCCTTAAGAAACCAAAGGAAAAAGTTGAAGGTAAAGCCGAAGTGCCAAACGGCAAACAGGACTAATTTTGTTTTTACCCCTTGTAATAAACTGCAAATAACTATTATTCATACGATAACCATAAACAGCCTTTTCGCTTTACACCATAATAGAATTCTTGCAGCTAATGTTTTCTATAATATTTTGTTGTTTGTTTCAATATGAAGTTGAAGCGGTATTGTTTTGCTCATTTTCTTGATAAACTTTCTGTCTAATAGTCCGTAGGCTAAATTGTTTGCAAGTATAAGTTGTACTGAGGATACTAGAATCTTTTGATTATTAAGCCACTGAAAAGTATACAAAATATGGGTTGTGCCTTCTTCAACATTAAAAATAAGAAAAAATATATACATACTAATACATATTTGAGTAATTTGGCAAGAATACCAGATATCTGAATTAGTTGTGATTTAACTAACTGATTTTAATAAACTGGTAAACTATGCGGAAATCGTGGAGGGGTAATAATTTGGAAAATCAAAATTAACAGTTAAACAGAGAGCCTTATAGGTGCTAACAGTCAACTTAGTCTGCTTGTCAACTCGCTATCCGAGTGATATTAACTATACATTATATTATAGATGTAGAAATGGAAACTAATTTAATAACAGGCTAATCTACATACATACACATATTAATAATATAAGTCTGTGTTAAAATATGAGTTCATGGCTTGTATGGAGGAATTTCTAAGCGAAAACTTCCGTACCGACTACAAAATGCTTACTTCTTTCCACGGTAGTATTTATGTAAGAGAATAAGTACCAGTTTATAATGTAGAATCAAATACACGATTACTGGACAAGAAAGTTTTGATTTGTGTCTAGTATAAACCTACATTAACTGTTAGCTATAAATGTAAGTTCTGCTAATATATTGACCAACCAATTCTATGCAGTAGAAATACAGTAAATGTTATGATATACAGCTAGTAGACAAACATTTTAAAGTCAGTAGGTGGTAGTATTATAATTTAATAATAGCATGAGTTACAAATTACAATAATGATAAAAGTTAGAGATATTAAAACATAATACCGTTTGATCTACTGATCCTAAGTGCGATAGTAATCTTAATGGAAGGTTGGTTTCTGTTATCCCCAGACATTTATAAATTGCCTGTGAAAGTCTAGTGATTTTGTTGAATAATCCAACGGAAAGGTTTTTCGAAACTCTTTAAGTTTGCGATAAAAAAATAAAGTATATCTGTCCAGATCTCAATATAGGCAGCTGCATGGAAAATGACGAATTTTATAATTATTGATACCAAAGCTGATGACTGTTTATTATTTCGTGTTATGTACCTTATCATAAACACTGCTCAGTTTGTTTTCAAGTTATTTGTTCTAGTAAATAAATTTACATGATAAATAGTGTGACACATCCACTAACTCCTATGATACGTCCTTTCAGACAACTACTTTCTTTGGCAGTATATTACCACTGTTAACATTCAAGCGATATAATTTTTCATAGAGTGCATGAATGTGGAGGATCGTTGATCTGGTTGATCTTATATAAAGTATTTATTACATTCAGTTGCAAGAGTTTAGTTTCTTTGTGCATTGACACATGAATATGATAGAGTACAATCAAAAAATGAGATTCAAAATACATAATATGCAGCATTAAACCTGTAACAAAAAGATTTTACAAAGGTTCAAGATATACGTGGATCATTTTGACTTGAAACGTTGCGTTGTGTATAGTTTTTTATAGCTCCATATTTCAAAATTGTGACCCTTTCCTTTGTCAACGTCAACACATTGGGATACAATGTACATAGACTAGCGAATACAGAATCGATTTGTAACTTTCGTTGAGGGAAATGGCGATTTTAAATTTCCAGTGTAGGTGCATTTATCAATGTTTGATTTCCTGAAAGTCTCACAGGGGCATTACAATACGGCATTTGCTTTCCGTGTGAACAACTAGCTCCTGCTGCTGCATCATCTCTTGTGAGAAGTATAATCAGGCCAGCGAATGATACAAGTGTTCCAAAGAGAGCCGTTGCGATGGCTGGAAGCTTTTCACGACTGAGTAATGGAGATGGCTCAAGTCTGATATAGCATAGCGCTGGAAGTATATAAGCTAGGGGCATAGCTGCTAATATTCCCTGTAAATAACAAAAGTTTAAAGTTTCAAATCATATTCGTAAGCAGTTTACTCAGACGCTAAATAACATTGACATAAGAAATAGACAATTATTTCGCTATTTCTTATGTCAATGTTCAATAATCATCAACTTGTCTCAGCATTAACTTACATTTAGCTCCAAGACTACTCCAAGACAGTCCGTGGAAATTGATGCAACATATGTCCCAAGTACAATTAGAAGCGTAATGCTAAAATGTCTGCTTGTATTCGAGGTATTCTTTCCCTGAAAGAAAATCGTTTGATTCCAATCATTTTTACACTCTCTTATTTTGCTCGGTGTATGGAAGGTCAGAAATATTAATACAAAAGTCTATTCCCTCACCTTGAACGTATCCAGTAAACGTTGCGTATCCAACAAGTGAAAATACGAGACTCACGACCAAAGCGCTTCCGATAGAAATGTGAGTGACCTTTTGCCATTTCTCCTGGCTTGTGTTTTTCATGGAGCCGTATATCATAAACGTATTGTGATGACACATAAAAGCAAACGCATACACTCCAATTGCCTGAATAATGCCTCCGGGGTTAATGGTTCGATAAGCATCAGGTGTAGGATGGCTATTGTAAAATAATATAATAAAGCATTAATATCACCCATTCTTTATAATTTATAACATTTTAATATGTCTCTTTAGATTCTGAGAAGATGTCTTTCAATGTAGTACTAAGCAATCCTCGGTACTTTGTCTTCACGTAAGCACATTAAAAAATTGCAAACGAAGCAGTCGACTCACATGTTCATTGATCCAAGTCTAATGATGATCGAGAGCAAAATGATCCCAATAGATACAAGTGAGAGGAAGGATACTTTCGACATCTTTGCAACGTGCCGATACAATGACAGGGGAAGTGTAATGAAGGCAGTAGCAAGGAGCACTACTGCCTCACGCTGGAACTCCAAAGTATCGGATTCCCCAGATCTCACAGAGGAAAAGTATACGAGGACCTTCGTTAGAGTGTCTCCAACAATTACGTTGTAACTTATCATAGCTAGAAATTTAATTAATTTTACATTAGAGCTTACAATAAATATAACTTTTTTCACATTCAATCACCTACTAAACATACGACCGAAACAATATGTTGATTACCTATAACAGGGTATACGAACTGAATTAAAGATAAGATGTAAAATCCCGGTCGTCCAAATGCAGACTCCATCATTCCCTGCATAATGGTATAATCATGATTTTATATCGACAAAAAAGAAAAACAATTCAGTCCATGAAAAGTACCTGGTAGGTATAGGACCCACTAAGCTGCCCACCCCGAACCATAATGACCAGTGAATAGTCTGTGATTATAGCTACAACTATCATAAGAAATAGTCCTGCAAACAGGCCTGCCTCGTGGAGAGCATATGGCATTCCTATTATTCCGCTTCCAATAATTGAGTTGATGTAATTAAAGCTGGCTTGTGACAGACTACTTTTGTCATAGGCTTCCTCAATGTCCATCTTTAAAAAAATGATGCATAATTAATTTTAGATTTACTTATGGAGTTTGGTAGGCATATCATGTCGCTGATAAGTGCAATAAAAAGTCGGATAGTCTAGGTATGCATTAATTACCTGCTGAACTAACTGACTCATATCATCCACAACCGTTGATGACGTTGTAGAGGGATTGTTAATGCTGGTATGATCTGGTGATGCATCTTTAGCTAGAGCTGGAACATTATTTGTAGTCGAAGCTGCTTCTGATGCAGCGGCTCTTTGCTGGCTTTCACCAGAGGCTGATAAAATTCCAGTCCGTGAAGCTGGAGTGGAATGTGTTGAAGGAATGGATGTTCTCGCTTTCCCCCTTGTTCCATCTTTCTGTTGAAGAATGCAAAGAATTTTTCTTATTCATTCAAAACTAGCGTGCTTTCATTTTCATTATTATATGCTGTCATTTGAAAATAATACGAGTTAGTATGGATTCACTCCACCTACATTATAAAGAAAGTATAAAAGAAGTGCACAGTTTTATATGAAACCGTTTATTGCTGCTTAACGGTCTTGTTCTCAGCTTTATTATGTGGTTTCATTGCTTTCAGTTCGCCATTTAGACGCGTGTGCATTGCCTCGTACTGTACTATTAAGACTCAATATATTTATTTATTTCTTCTCAAATGATAAGGAAGTTGGAAGCTGGACGATTTTTTGGTTTCTTTAATAATATGGTAAAAAGATATATCGACCATTTCCAATATATGCTTTTCCAGTCTCTGGAGTAAAAGGATTTGAATGGTAAGACAGAAATCGCAAAAAACAGCACGACTCACCCCGTACAACAGTAGAAAACTCACCCGACATGCATCATGCAGGCGTGCCCATAAACTGAAGAGGGAAAAGCACTTAAGACTACGTATGTTACATTAGGATTTGTGTACATATATTACATAGGTACACTTTAATCATATCAAATATTAAGAATATAAACCATCAAAATGCACTTGAGAAAGGATAAAGCATTAGAAATACTATATTTATGTGTTCCATGACGTCTTCCTCCTCGCTACAAAAATAATTTCCCCATGCCATTTGACTTATTTCTTTCTTTGAGCCGATATGAATATATAATTGTTTTCTGTNTTTCTTTCTTTGAGCCGATATGAATATATAATTGTTTTCTGTGGGCAGATGGAAGTTGATGTTGAAGGGGAATGGAATTTATTTATAATGCTTCATTTACAACATTATATTTGTGCTCTGTTTGTCATTTCTCGCTCATGTTTTAGATTTTGGTTATCTGCATAACTGAGAAAATACGAGATTAGAGATCCAGTGAAAGATTTAGGCCTTTGCTGTATATTATCTGCATCTTGAATACATATATTACATAATGCAAATAAATGTTAAACAGGTGTATTTGTGTACTAGATCCATTGCAATTAATCATGATTATAGATTATAGTACGTTTTCAAATGGCAATTTGATAACCATAATCATACGAATTGTTATAGCTGGTTGTAATTGTGTTAATTGAGTAATTGCATACAACCCCATCCAACTACAAAATATTTCCTAATTCAAACATGATAGTTGTTGTAGTTAGTTTATGAAACTCCTTAACCCAACTCCAAAAACAATGCGAAAGGGAAAGGATGTGGATGTGACCACTTTATTTTTTCAACGGAGCTTCTAGTTATGTATACAGCTTTTGGGGGTTTATAGTTTATATTGCGTACACATCGACAAAACCATGATATATGGAAGGACTACAAGAAACGAAAGATGGACTCCTAGAAGATTGTGAAATATAAGTTTGGTTTCATTCCTAAGATGGGAATTCCTAACTTTATCACAAAACTGATGGTTCAAGCGAACGGTTAAATGCCATATAATATACTAAACAAACATAATGTAAGCCACACCGACGAAATATTATCCGGAAGCCTAAAGCAAATTACCGCATACAAACTTTGAACACTGTTGAACGAAATCGCAATGTATGAGTGTAACTATTTGCAAGATCCATACGATATTTTAATGGCAAATTGATATGTAACTAACCTCCATGAAACATTAAACACAAACATAAGGTATTTAAGACATAATTATTCATGGCATGTTTACCTGCTGCTGATCAGGTTTCACGGAACGCTTGTTCTCCAGAATGTAGCTCTTCTCGGTGGCCTTCTTACTTCCAGCAGCAGGTACTCCGGTTGCTCCACGTTTGTCACTCATCGCTGCTGGCTCACTCCTAATTCATGGAGCTGGTTTAGCGGACACAGTTTAAAACTTCACTGGTTAAGATTTGATTTTTGAAGTACAAAACTCATGAATTGAAAAGTCTATTTATGTATAGCTTTACAAAGTTCCTGATTGCGCTTCACTGTATTCTGTATTGCTTTTGCTTAATGCATTATTGTAATGATTAAGGAATCCTTAATAAGGATATATTTTACATTACGATTTGTTAGAACTGTGTGTGTAGCCCCAAGTTGAATGTTAATTATTGTTTTACATAGGTATATCACTTTTCCACTTTTATATTCCAATGTTCTTCGGATGGGCGCATACTAATAAATTATTAACCAATTTATTCTGTAACAAAAGTAAAACGTGGTTGCACAGGTACGCGTAAACCATGGATGGACTATGGGAATGTCACTTTTACTAGGTGTTATGATATCAGTCTGAAAATTTTAAAAATATGGTGAAAAATTAAAACTACATATATAGAGTATAGTTTCAAGCAAGATCATGAAGTTCTTTAAAGTAGTATTCGTTGATTGTAGACCAATATAAATTCAGTCAGCTTAATAAGAAAAACCGTCTTGCTGACTCTAAACTTCTGTTGCAGAAATGATTTTTAGTTATGCATATGGGCATAATAAGCTA
>JAHZNG010003878.1:0-29120 GCA_027744375.1 Orchesellides sinensis | reverse complement strand
TTGTAGATGTATTTGATTCAAGATTATTATTAGGAGGATGAGGGCTGAGTTTTAAAATAACGTGTAGATTATTTTTGAGATGGGACATGGTTTGGGTGTAACTACAAGGATCTAAATGAGATCACAAATGCCATACTGGGATGCTAGAAATATGAGTTTGGTATATCTATCTTAAATAGGCAAGAAAGTCATGATTATTCTTAACTACAGTGCAGTATCGTTGTTTTCATTGTTATCATAATTATCTTGTAAAAGGAAGAACGTTGTAATAAAGCTTAAAAAAGCAATGCTTAACGATTGACGAGACAGTAAATGTGGATGAATAGTCGAAAGAATGTATCTTAAAAACGAGTTCGTTTGAAATGGTTTTAACATGATGTAGGTAGGGTCGGAAAGGTGTGAGCAATACAAAATAATTACTGGAACAGTCCATCTTGATTTTGATCGAAAAAGATCCTTGAACTGTCGAACTATTTCATTTATTTACGTACGAAAGTACGATTTCCATATGTTTTAGGTTACCTCATGGTTTAGCATTATTATATCGGGATAACAAAGAATATTACATTTTAATAGTTTTATAACCCTTTCGGCAACGATTGAGTTATTCATCAAAACGATTAGACAATTATTCATGCAAATGGTTTCAGATAGCATTACAGTGGCGTTGATTTGATTGAGAGTTAATTTTGTAGTAATCACTGACCTTGTAGAGTCATGAACTGATTGAAAAAGTATTGTTGCTCCCACCATGCAAAATCATAGGCCCATGAGGATCCCCTACACAATTATTTGTTAAACCTCAACATACTAAAAACCTTAAGCACATGTGTTTTGTCTGTAACCTTATTCGTCTTCTCAGACTAGGCTGCTAATGTCGCAACAGCTTGAATCGCATAATAAAAATCGTACAAATTCCTTATCGTGTATTAGTATGTACATATACATGATTTGATGATCTACAAAGAAAAGTGATGAGCCTTGTTTACAGCAATAAAAACAACATGCTAAGAGATTCCCTACTTACAATATCTTGTAAGAAAAGCCTACGACGACTGATAACGTGCACCTTATTCATCAGCCACTGTAAAAGATGTATACAAAACATATCTGTGTTCTATTGATATGTTGTAGTGCATCTAAATGAGAGGGTGTCCGTCCATTACCTATGTACATTTTCATTCAGTATTCACAAAAACCATTTAAACTTCAATTCTACAATCTTGTCTTTCTTTTTTCTCAATGCAAGCTGCTACCTTGAGGAATTGTCCTTGTCTTAAAGGTTTGATGTTGACTGCATTATTACTTACCATTTACGTTTGTAATGCCATTTTATATATTATGTACTACTACCCTTTTACATAAAACTGAAACGATGCCACAATTTTTTGTCTTTTTGGTGCTATATGTTGCATATCTATCGTTCTTATGTTATACCTTAGCCGAATAGTTCTTACAATTTGTATAGGTAGTACCTACTTTTATGTTATGTACAAAATGTACAATGAGTTATTGCTTCATGTATTTTATTTTTGTTGCATTACTATATTCTTCTTCCAAGTATGAGCTCTTCGCGACATGATACCAGAAGATATTTTGTGCATGTGCTTTTAATGACAAGAAGAAGGCAAGGTGTCTTTTGCAGTCTTATTCTGTTATGTCGCTACTTCTCAAAAATGTTTTCCTTAGACGTAGACCTACGAGGATAAGATTGTGCAGTTGCTCTCATTTTTGTTTTTCTGAGGAACAATAGCGATTTCGTTCTTTTATGTTATGGTTCAGTTTTTGGCTGGGTTTTCTATTACGCTCTCATTTCATTTTGGAGCAATCAGTTTTTAAGTTGTAGTTATTATGTTACTTTTGAGTAGTAGATACAGACCAATTTTTGTTTAAAAGGCCGACCAACGTATTACTTTTTTAATGTTTTAGTTGTGGTTGTGAGTCAGTTTGGAGGTAATAGTAATCCACGTCTTGTGGTTCATGATGAATGTGTTTCAGTGAAGTACACAAGTTTGACAGTGAATTCAATCATGTTTTCAGATGCTCATCCTACTCGTCATCGGAGCTTGAGTAGAAATGCCAGCGGCTCAAATAGTCCTGTGGATTTCAGAGACAATCTGATGGACGACTACGCTGAAATTGTGGATGAAGATGGTGACTATTCCATTCCAGCATGTAAGCTTATCATCAGGCTATTTCCGTATTAAATGAGTTTGTCCATAATTTATCAGAATTTGTCCATGCATAATAGACTTATGGGTTGTAAGAATGCTATAATGATTTATTGAAGTTTTAATCATTCCGCAATATCCATTTTTCATGTTCCAGCACATGACTACGAACTGGATAGACTTGACGTGGAACTAGGTGACATAATCGGCCAAGGCCAGTTTGGTGACGTTCATCAGGGGGTTTACAACAACAAAGACAAAGAGAAAATCCCTGTGGCTGTGAAAACATGTAAATTAGATGCAGATGCTGGCACTGCAGACCGAATCCTTGAAGAGGCTTGTAAGTATTTTTTTCATTCTTCATTTACTTCACCACTTTGTTTTTCGTTGAGACTGGAAACAATATATTTCATATGATCTCCGGGTGGGTGGCAAATTATTATGTAGGTAATAGAGGTACTAGGTAGTTTGATATACCACATGTAATAATGTAGGAATTAGTATGCTGTTGATGTGCTTCGAGATATGAAAACTCATATATCTGCATTTGTGAGTTGTTGATAATGATGATACACAGTTGCTGAAAAGCTTTTACCGACATCACCAGATATCTACGATGAATGCGGGAATACATAGTATACCCACATCAGTATTTCTTGTTATTTGTGGCTTGCGGTGTAGTGCAATTTGGTGAAGTGGAAGCTGTGAAGGAGTTGTCGGGAAGACAAATACGACCACTCAAAACTTAAGTTAAGCGAAATGAAATAGTTATGCTTTTAAATTACGCTGTAGGACACGTGCAATCACGACAGATTATTTGAGTCATCCATCATAATTGTCAACGTTTTAATTCCCGATGCGTTTTACATTGCCGTGTCGGGAAAACCATTTTGTTGGATGCGATTGAAACACTTGGATTGATAAGCGCTTAAGAATCTATTGTTGGAAGCCAAGTTAAAAATAATAGGAAACAAGTTAAAAGAAGAAGTATTCAAAGTTACATATTGTTTATAGTATGCGAATCTATGAAAGCATGGAATGCAACGTTGTTTCTGCAAATCTGCAAAAGGTCTCAATGAGTAGTAATGGATAATGGGTGGAAATTTCCTTTCTTGACTTGATGAGTTACCAAAATTATGGTCTTGTTTCTTATTCTTGTCATGTAATACGATACATGTTAAATGTCAAAATGTGTTTCGAGATTTGCATTCATAAATACTTTGATGGCAGATTTTATGAAAATTACTCATTCATTTGCATCAATATTTGGTTGTCTTTACACAGTTTTAGCATCACCTTACCTGTACCCTGTGCAATGGTGCCAGCATGTCCCACAGTTATGTTTTTATAATGTATTTTACCAATCGAGTACTTTAGTTTTGATTGCCTAATATATTCCTGCCACCAAATTACGATTATTAATCTAAATTATATCATCTATTAAACAATCAATGCCTATGCCTAAGTTGAACCTGTAAAAAACCTTGAATGGGTTTTAGTCCAAAATGCTATACCATGCGAGAACGTAAGCTTCACTTGACCAAACTAAAACAGTTACTTTTTCACACATGTTTCATTTCCAGACATAATGCAGCAGTTTGACCATCCACACATAGTCAAGTTAATTGGAGTATGTTCAGACGCACCTATTTGGATCGTAATGGAGTTGGCTGAATATGGTGAGATGCGAGCTTACCTCCGCGCAAATCGTCTTGTGATCGAGTTGGAAACGCTCATCTTTTATGCTTATCAATTATCCACGGCGCTGTCATATCTGGAGTCGAAAAAGTTTGTGCATAGGTAAACCAAAGAAATTTTTATGTTTAAAAAAGATTTATTACTTAATTATGGTGCCCGAATTGAGTAATTGGGTGCACGGGTATGGCATGGTCCATACGTGCATTCATTTTGACAAGTTAATTGCATATCTGGCATTGTGTTGATTTATGTATGCATTTTTATACATACAAACTTTACCCAAATGTACATTTTACTGTGCTGCCTCTAATTATGCTTATACTTTGATTTAATTTCATTTACAGGGATATCGCTGCAAGAAATGTACTCGTTTCAACACGTGACTGTGTCAAACTTAGCGACTTTGGGTTAAGCAGGTCAGCCAGTCATATATTTCTTGTTGTATAGGTTTTCAAATGAAAAAAAAGGAAATCTCTCTGACGTTTCGTCATAAACGCATTATTGCTTGGTTGTAGGTGGGTAAGAGAAGACCAATGTTATTATAAAGCCTCAAAAGGTAAACTTCCCATCAAGTGGATGGCCCCTGAGTCGATCAATTTCCGACGCTTCAGCCATGCCAGTGACGTGTGGATGTTTGGTTAGTAATAAATCCATGCTTTCGTGTTTGTCTCAAGATCAACTTTCTGTATAACAGTTTAGTTAGCAAAAAATCTTTCAAATAAATGGCTTTGATAATACAATGATGATGATCCTCCATCATGGAAGACATTTTTGTTCTTGTTATGCAACCTATATAAACAAGCCCCCTGCTAAGTTTCACTTTTTACATATAAGGTGTGATTAAAAGGCTATACGCAGTTGCTGCCGTAGTCCTCTTGTCACCCTATGACGTTTATTGTAACAAAGTCTTTAAAAGAGTAATATGTTAGTAAGAAGTGTATATCAGATCATAGCATGCATAAAATGTTTTTTGATTGTTCGCTAAAAGTTACATACTAAGCAATATAATAATACACAGGGAGAGTATTTTATAGGATGATAAATTTGCCATAAGAAAGTTGATCTGATTTATATGCGTAATGTTGTTTATGTACTTTAGATATTATATTAAGCAAGTTTTATATGTCAGGACAATTTATTACCTGGTTCTCTGTGATTTACAGGGGTGTGCATGTGGGAAGTCTTGATGTATGGAGTAAAGCCTTTTGCTGGTGTTCAAAATAATGATGTGATAGGGAAGATAGAAAATGGGGAGAGACTCCCGTTGCCTCCAAACTGTCCTCCTAGGTTATATGCCCTCATGTCCCATTGCTGGAACTATGAACCTGCCAAACGACCCGGGTTCCAGCACCTTAAAGAAGCATTATTGTAAGTAATTTACGAAGTTTTTCACTTCAATACTGTATGCAATAAATCTCTTTGGATGAGTGAGTCAAGCAAAGTTGAAGAAAAGGCGAGACTAAAAAGTTTTTTCCATTGGGAATTTTTTACAGTGAAATCTTACAAGAAGAAAGGCAGCAACAGAAGGATATGGCAAGGAGAGAAAATCGTAGGCTTCAAACAATGTCTTGGGGTATGTGTTTAGACAAAATATCTTGTTCTTGCCAAAAGGCTAAGTGGGATTATACTAAAAACTTTTATGGAGCAGTTGCCAGTAATGCTCAATGTTGTTCTTATGTATTTATGATTAGCCTCATCAACATCAGACGAGCTAGCCCCACCTAAGCCACCCAGAATGGAAAGGCCAACAATTCTTGGTGAATCCCAACAACAGCAGCAGCAAGTACTACAACCAACCCAGCAGTCGGGACCTACAACATATATTGTCGCTCAAAATCCAGAGATTTTGTCCCAGCTTCTTAGAGAAAGTGAGCAACGAGGAATAAATCCTGCAGCGTACTCCACACCAGCCTCGGCATTCAACACACTTGCGGTAGATTTTATTGGTGGAACTTTAGGATCACCAAAACGGAAACTTAAAACCAAATTGTTCCCAAGTGTGGCTGCTTTAGAGCAGCAACAACAGCAACATTTTCTCCATTCACAACAGTCTTTAGGAGAGACAAGTAGCTCTTCTGTTTTAGGGGCTGAAGGAGGAGGTTATGGAGGAGCTCAAAATTGCAACACTTTATCCAGTCTAGGCACTATTAGTACTAGTTCTAGCTCTGATATTTTTAATATGTCATCCAGCACACCTGGAGGCTCAAAACCAGCATCTAATTATGGAACTTTGGACAAGGTTCTCATGAGAAACATATCCTGACTTTGATGAATAATCATGATTTCATGTTGTAAAGTTTTTCCTTTTTTGCATTTGCCTATTCTTGTTTTTGAATGGAATGGGGAATGGTAATTTTTTATGTAGCATGTAAATATTTTACATTTTTTCTGAAATGCTCAACAGATTTTTGTAAGTTTTTTACTTTTGTATTTTACACATTTTTTCATCCAAATATTTTTGTATCTTCGTTTGATTTCTTGGGATGGGGAGAATGTGTAGCCTTTTATCTATACGATATGCATCCATTTTTGCTGTACCTACTCAGACTTCAAACGTATTGCCTTGATTTGGTTTTGGTTTTTTTGGTGATCATAGTTATGTTACTCATTTATGTTTTTGTATGATATGTATTGGGCTTGTTTATGCGTCTTGAGCGTTGATGTACATAAGGTACAACTGTACTCATGTTACTCAAAGTAACTTTCTTCATAACGAAGTTTTGTTTTTGAACGTAAGACGTAAGGACACCCGCAGAGTTCATTGACATAGTTTTTCTTTCCTTAGGAATGTAAAAAGCAAAAAGAACGTTTCTAACTCAAAGCGAAGAATTTTTACTATCAGATCTGATGCTATGTGTAATATGATAAGTACAGTTTACCTTACCTTTCATCTTCGCTTCTAGATATTTGTGTATGCGTATGTCTTGTGTACATATCGCGTACGATGATCGAACGCATTTGCGCGTTTGTAATGTATTATTTGGGTTATCGTATAGATATCTAAACAAAGAGTTCCTTTTAATCTTTTTTCTTTCTGTATGAATAAAAGGATACGAAATCAAATAGGAGCGTCTTAGGAGACGGAAACGATTTGGAGCTCCGCTACAAGCAAGAACTGGAACAGAAACTGAGAGACCAGCAGAAACAATCTGAAGAGGATGGCAAATGGCTTGCCGAAGAAGAAAATAACTTGGTGAGAAAGCCATTATAGCGTTTTTCTTTGTATATGCTCTTTCACTTTGATCATGTGAAAACGTAAGCTTTCATCCTGAAATAGAATGTGCGTGTGTTTACTCTTTGTTGCATGTGCTCATTTGTGTGTGCTTTATCACAAATGTTTCATTTTACCAATGCGGAAGTAAAATTGTGGATGGAATGATGATAGCAGCTTTCTCTCTAAATGGAAAGATAAAAGAGTCTTGCGATGTATTCAATTTGAGAATCACTTTTCTTAAATTACATATATCACTTTATATGAATGTAATAAGAATAAGATAGACGGTGAAAGCAAAGCTATTTTTGTGGTATAGGTATAGCTTTAATACGTGTGTAAGCTTTCAAAAAGAAGACATGAAGGGAGATAATGCTTTGTGTACTTTAAGCAATGATGTTTTATGTACACAGTAAATGTACACGAGTTGTTGTTTTTGTTTGCAGAGAAAGCGTTTATCCATCACCACGAGTACTTCAGATCGATCTGATAGTGAATGTGGCGATGTTCCTAATGGTTCTTCCGGACCCAGCTCTCAACAGGGTTTCGCCCCAATAGGGGATTCCGGCTCGGAAACTGGAAGTTCCGCTACAGACAAAAAACTCATTATTGTTAAGGTAAACTAAACCACTTTTGATACTCTCATTTCCCACTGCTTTGTAAAGAATCTTTTGTTGGCAGTAAACTCAAAAAGCCTTGTTGATACGTCTAAGATAACTAACATCCTCTGTTTTTTTTGTTTGTGCAGAAAATGGAGCCGACACCCACAGCCGATTTGGATAGGACCAATGACCGAGTATATGACTGTACTACATTTGTAGTGAAAGCAATTATGGAACTGACGCAAGGAGTTCAACATCAGGGGAAAGTGGAGTTGTTGGATATGGTTCGAAAAGTAGGCATTGAGCTGAGAGGATTGCTTGGGAGTGTAGATGATCTAGTCGATGTTTTTCCTGAAACTGCCAGACATGAAGTATGTTAAATGCACCTTGTGATTTGTAAAAGCTCCAAGTTTTTGTATCCAACATCTTTAATTTAATGATTTTTGTTGGGTTTAGGTTGAAATGGCTCATCAGGTTTTAAGCACTGACATGAAAGAATTAGTCAACGCGTATCGTCTTGCCGAAAAGTATAGCACCACAACTCTAGACCAGGAATACCGCAAGTATGGTTGCAGTAACCGTTTTAAAACTTGTGAACATATTTTTGTTATGATTGATGATTGATAATTGTCATCTTTGTTTTTACAGGCAAATGCTCTCGGCCGCACATGTTCTTGCCATGGACGCTAAGCATTTATTGGATGTAGTTGACACTATACGAATGAAGTATCCGGAAGTTGAAGAATTCATCTCAAAACGTGCACCAGTCCCTAGCACAACCCCCGTTGTGTCATCTCCAGTTCATGCTGTTTTAAATCATAGCTAATAATATATTTAAAACTAACAATCTAAATAATACTATAATAAGTTACAGGTGTGAAAATACAGTTCATAATCCAAAACATCACGTCTCTTAAGAATTCAGACATCCATACATATTAAAAAACTATATGGTTGTTGCGTACCTTGTTTGCTCACAAGCCGTTATCACGAGTAGCGCATTTTCAAATTCTTGAATCCGAAATGGGGACTGATAAAACTATCATTATAATTGAATCTACGATATGTACATGGTCAAACAATATACATATGCTGTTTAACTTTAGAAAGTTATCGTAGGACGTATTCAGCTAAGTAACGTGCTAAGTATGTAGTCTAATTGTTGTAACTGTAATTTACTTTTCATGGGAACATATGCGTCTAACAATTTATGTGCTATATATAATTTATTGCATAATTACACAGACCTTCACGTACTGCCTAATCCCGAGTTCGCATCATTTTCATGTACTAAGTATGTGTATGCAATATTAATCACGTGAGATATTTGTAAATATAATTTTATGAATTTCCCACATCGCTAATTTCTGTAACCACATTTTAACGATAAAAGTGGTAAAAATATACTAGTCAATCTGAGCCGTTCGTCTTTTACCAAAAATTATACAATACAATATCACAGTTCACACCTGAATACTTGAGAAAGTTTAGCTGACAAAAATATGGTGGAAGACAGAGTGCAGTAAAACGGATATACGTAAATAGTGAAGGACCTTCAAACTTAATGCTGCTTGAAAGTTTTTGCACATAACTATGTTCTGTTGGAATCCATGTTTTCTTATATTTAGGTAGAAGACCTGATAGTGACAAAAATCTGTGGAATTTGCGTCCAAACTCATTTGTCATTCCATGTGTTATAAAATATTAGTCGTAAAAAGAGGGGTTTGAAATTTGGGCTTGTTTTGAAACTGCTTCGCCTCTGCTGTTCTAGTTTTTAGTTAAATAAAAAACAAAGTTACATATTATGCATATTCATAAGATTAAACTTTGAGACTGAGAAAAACAAACAACGCCAACATTACATCTGTGTGTTAATCCAACCCGAGCTCTGTCGCACTGCTTTTCGTTTTCACTAAAATATAAATTATACTAAAAATAAGTCAAGTAGACTAAAATGATTCAAAGTAGGTTGAAGAATCGCCGGCTGATTACTTAAAACCTGATTGTAGTTTTAAATGTAAAATTTGAATGTCTAGACTTTTTGAATAAGGAATATTGAGATAGTAGGCGTATTGACTAAATGTTTGCATGACTATGACTTGTTCGTGTCAACTTAAATTTGAAGAGCCTATCTTACCAAAAATTGTCAGAGGATCAATAAAAATGTTTATGCATAAAATAAAGTTAAAATAAATGAACATGAAACCTTCCAGATTAAAATCTGTATACAGTAACAAATCAAATTAAACCTATATGACTAACTTTAGTTCTACAGACAGTTGTTTTAGTAAAAATAGTTGAACTACAAATTAGTGTAATATCTAAGTTTTGTGTCGTTATGAAAATAATAATACAAATTTACTATTAAAAAATCTTCGTTCGTAAGGCACGTTATCTTGTCTTGTGGTTGTGATCTCGCAGTTAAAGTAAAATAAAAAATTAGAACCTTATCTGAAAACAAAATATAAAAATAACACCAACATTCTTATCTTAGCTTCAAGTCTTTTTGGGTATGATTTCCGAGTATGGAATAAGCATTTTCTATTTCAAGACATACCTGTACATACAACATACGTAAGTTTTATTCGAAACTTCCGATTTTTTTTACAACGACGATGATCTTACAGTCAGACTGACGACATCCATTTCATTTAAAGACCAGATATTATACAAAGATTTTATTTACGCTGGGATGTTTTTATCTTATACATTTCTTATGGTATGTCAACAGTTAACTAGCTGGAGCATTATTATGTTGAAGCCAGTTTTATATTTTGAACAGACCTACTATAGTTTACTGATGTTATTGACTAACTCATTTTCTGCTAAATAATTTTCCAAAGAATGAAAAGGAATTTTTTATACACGACATTACGCAGTTATTTGAAGGGATCTTCAGCATCGACGAGCTTGAACCAGTAACCACATTCACATCTCTTTGGCTCGCCTCTGTACAGCCACATCCAGTTTACATAAAATGCTTCTTCGTGACAAATGCACCCAACAATCCTACTCTCATGGAAGGAAGGAACTGCATTTGGTGAATCCTTAGTTCCTGGACCTCTCTTCATAACTCTCATCATAAACGGATCCTTCAAATACACAAAAAATCAAATCAACACCTTTAGGACATAACCCAAAGCTTTTATATGAAACTCTCTGTTAAGCATAAAACAATTCAGCAAACAACTTCATATAATACTTACAGGATTTCCTTTGGCAATGGCTTGCAGCTCTTTCTTCTCAATTCCGGTTGCGTGCTCCAAAGGATCAGCCATATCTGTAATTTAAAATAAATTAAAAATCCTTATTTCAGTACTCAAGGCTCTCAAACAAGTTTTCCCCACAAACTAACCAAGAAAACACATACTTTCACCCTAAATCCCATACCCAACGGCATAAAAAACCTACCATACCATCAGCTGTTTATATTCAACAATATTACACATTAAATTTAATACATACTACCTAACTGCTAACCCCAAATTGTTTAACAATGGAACGCTTTTAACACGCCTGAATCAAATGAAAATATTTATTGGAACACGTGAAACAGCTGATTTCGTAAACCATACATATATCTTGATCCTCCATCTTGTATTCCGTACTTTAATCTCATTTCACAACCTTGTATCTCTTTTGTAAAAAAGACATGCTATTTCAAATACTCTTAACCTTACCCTACCAATTAATACCACAATTAGTTTAATTAGCTTAAAACAATCTTTTTTAAAGCTAAATAAAAATTACTTACATTTCTCTCCTCGGACACTGCAAACCATAACGCTTGGTCGCTTTCCAAGGCGAAAAGCAGTGCGAGCCAGTAATCCTGCCATTGTAGGTCTTTCTAAAATTACAATTAAATGTTTTTACAGAGATAACCACAATTTAAAAATATTTATTTTCCAGTAAATACAAATTCTACTACTCCCGACGAGTCTCAGGTACGGCCAATACACAGAGAACAGAAATGGATTCACAATTTTTTGGCTCAAAGCAAAGATGAAGTATGTATGAAATGAATGAATACACAAAATCAGGTGCTCTCTCGGTCCGGTCATACCCTCCCATGTATTTTCGTGTTGTACCGGTTGTGTTAAGTGGGCAGTTTACCCCATCTCACAGACTATGGCATAAGGTTGGACCAATGAGCGCGCCTAGTTTAAAATATATATTTAGGCTATGTTGACATTAGCTTGATCGGCTCTTTCCGTCGTTTGTTGGTCAGTTTGGAAAAGGAGAAATTTCAAATTTGTTTACGAAGTCTTAAATACCCTTTGCCCTTTGTTGTATTTATATTTAATTGCAACGGTCATCAGCTGTTGATCAGCTGTTTGGAGGCGCTAAGGTTAAGGTAAGATTTATATGCATTGGTATTGGTGACTGGTTTATTCCGGTTGTTTTGTGGTGATTATTCCGTGACTCCGTGCCCATGTTTTTTAAAATTTATGTGTATGATTAGATTATAGGTTACTGATTTGTGATTAGTTATTGTCAGTTGGTGTATGATCAGATTAGAATTTAGTCAATACACCATTGCATTGATTATAATTTATCTTGTTACAACAAACTTACTAACTATTTGAATATTTTTTTGTGTGGAATTGTTTCAGATAAGACAAGAGGAAGGAAGAAGAAGAGATTTGAAGATAACATTTGAAGATTCAAGATGTCCGGAGCAGAGCGTAAGCATGTGCGTACTTTTTGTATAGAGCAGTTGGAAGTTAGGAGGTGTATGCAAATTTGTATCAACAGTTTGTTACCGATTTTTTCTTTGATTACTTTATAAGATTTAATTCTGTCTGACATAGCGTTTACTTATCAAATTCATTGTAAGTTTTTAAAAAATGTTAATTATGCAGTAGAGTATGGAATGTAAAATTAAAGAAAGTATTTGATTTTTAAACAGTCAAGTTTAAAACTAGTATTTTCTTTAAAGTCAGTGTTTGAATGAATACACTAAGAACCGTAGGTAGAGTTGTTCTTACTGTTGAATGCAATTAAGTTTTCTTAATCGGTTATACGGATAATGATAATGATTGGATTTTTTAGGATATTTTATTGGTTGGTAGTTTTACTATCTCTGATACATGTAAATAATCCTGATCTGCTTTTGGCACATGATTGAAGACAAACAAAAGGTGCGATTATACAGATTCGGATCATAAGTATGTATTGTTATTTTACATAATGTAGAATAAACAGGCTTTCGACTTTATAGAGATTGATTTACTTGAAAAATATTTAATTACGGGCTTTTTCGCGTGATGTTTATAGAAATGCGTTATTTATTGGTCCGTTCTCTAAAATGTTTGAGTTAACATTCTAATCTCTGTCAAGAGCATCTATACTATTTTTCATAATGGAAAATTCCAGGAAAAACAAGGGAAGCAAGAGGAAGCTATTCGCACATTTTCCGGACTTATTCAAAAACTCCAAAGGGATTGAGTAAGCATACAGGAAATTAGTTTGTGCGTCATGAAAGCATAAGGAAATGAGACTGATTTTTCTTTTAGGAATGTGAATTTGTAAAAAGCTACATACATAAACAGCATTCGTAAAACTTCTCTGTAGAAACACCCCTCATCCATGCATGCAATTGTATGCGAGCAGTATATCATTTGAATATAGGATAGGAACGGATACCTTATAGATCAGTACAAACTACAAACTAAATAGTATCCCTTAAGGGATCATTCATTGTCTCTTGTATTCATCTTTTAAAACCTCTCGACTAGTCTCAAACTACCCATTCTTCAAGTTTTGGTGAAAGTAGATGGAAACCTGGTTGGTTACATTTTTACATACATATGCTAGTCTCCAGAACTCTCATCTTCATCATCGAACTTTATCTTTTCCCGTCAAGACTCTTTTTCTCCTCCTTATTTCCACAATCTACTCTCTCACACGAGTTTCGCATTACAAACTTGAAAGACGCGAGGGAGAAAGAAAGAGAGAAAGTACTCCAAAGAAAAGGGAGAAAATGGGAATAGTATACAATAAATGTAATGTAACATCATCATCAGGACTTGATGGAGAAAGTGTAATGTTAAAAAAATAAAACGGGAGAGAAAATCAGATTACCTAACAATAGCTTGACACACTTTTTTAGGGTTTTTTTTCCTTTACAGACTTTCACAAAATGTATCAAGTATGTAGGTATATATATACCATGCTCCCAACCCAAACGGTGTACATATAACATAGGCTACAACAGAATTAAACTGCTTTTCCATGTTTTCCCTTGTATATGCTTTCTCCTCAATCTAAGAGAAAGTGGAAGATCATGCAAAGCAAGCCAAAGCCAATGTATCAAGAATATTTCTCTGGGAGGAAATGAAGATATATGTATATTTATATCATTACTCCATGTTCATGCATGTCACCTCTGGTTAGAGAGCATCCTCCCAATATTGCAATATTACTATAGAATTATAATGAACATATATATAGCACGCCAAATGTGATAATATGCTTTTCTTATGTGAGGTTATCTTATGTATACATTTACCTAAAGTTTGTTCTTGTTGGATTGATCAGGGCCACCGTAAAGCAGTAACCGTCGTGTGGCTCGTGTCAGCCTGTAATTACTATCCCAGGGAAACCGGGAACTACGTAACCAGGGGAAAAAAGGCTGTTCTAGTTGAAGCTGCTGACGCAGAGGCTGACGTCAACGGTGTTCCTCTGACGTCAGGTTATGCTCCTCTTTTTCCTTTCCTGCTCTCCTTTTTTCCACTGTATGACTTGTGTTATGGGTGCTTCCTCTTTTCTGCTTTCTTTTCGGTTCGCTTTCAAGCAACAGTAGGGATGGTGTACAATGTGCCCTGGGCTTCTTTTTTAATCCTGGCATCGGCATCGCATTGCTGAAAAAAACAATGTCTATCTTCTGGGTTTTAATTTAAACTGTATCCATAAATATTAAATGTACGTAATACTTGGCTAAAACAATGAACTGAACACTGACATTCAATTGTGTGGAATACATAAGGTTTTCTTAGTTGCAATTTTTAAGAGTCAACACTCCCACAAAGACATTTTAAAATGATGAATCGCGAACCTAAATACATCGAAAAGAAGCAATTTCAAATGTAATTTAAAAGTAAGAATATGGCATTTTCTAAAAGGACACACTTTAAACTTTTTTTAAAATTAGCATGCATTGTATAGCTTATTAGAACAAAGTTCTATTCGCCAGAGGTCAAAACCCTGATTTAATTAAATGTATTCGTCATTCGTCTCTTTATGACCGATACTAATCGTAAGTTTGAATGCTTTCATTTGTATAAAAAAAGAATGCAACAATTTTTATCGCTTTTCAGCTTTATTGTCACATCAAATAATTTTCTCCTTCACCACCACCAGACCATAGCTTTAGCTTTCACCCATGTGGAAATGCAGAACCTTTGGTGCATTTTTGCATATACCTAATTCGTCTCCCCTTTAGAAGTTGGCTACATCGTCTGTTTCTAAATCGCTTTTGAAAAAGTTTCCCTAAGCCATATAACCGTACACATCAATATAATATGTATAAACGCATCAGACTTACTATGTGTGTAAAGTTAACTCTTTCTAAATAATATGTATTACATAGTTTATGTTGTGGTGATAGGGATGCTTGCCTTCCGTGTTCGTCTGTCCGATCGTCCGGTAGCGACCAAACTCGTTTCGAGAAATTTTTAAACACGTCTACACATACATTGTACACTGAACTGGAGCAAAACGAGAGTAGAACTTAACATATATATCTACACAAGCTACACAAATAAAAACTAACATCATCCTTATGCATTTCATCATAGAAAGGGAAAAGTCTGTGTTATTCATATACGACTAGTCTCCCTAATATCTATATCGTACAGCGACAACACATCCACCTATGTACTTGCTGTCCTTCATCGTACAATCCATGGACTGTTCAGCATAGCCAGGATGGCTTTTTCTTTTTTTACTTGAGCTCCTTTCTCCGGACGGATTTTCACATGGTATGAGTGAGTGTGGAACTGATCGTATAACATGCCTTGCCTTTCTTAGGTGTTGTGTCTTCCCTTTCATTTCCTTGCGCCTGGTTACTATATGCCTGTGTATGTGTCATGATCACACGAGCGAGTGAGCATGGATGAAGTTGGGCACTACATGAGTAGTAGGAAACATGCAAACACAGGCATTTAAAGTTAGACTGATGGATATGTGAGATCCCAAGCTGAAGAAGAAACTATATACGATGTTATATGCAATTGCTGCTGCTACCAAGTTTATATCTATGTCTTTCTACCCAACAAAACCCCGACTCCCGATGCTTTTCCTTCTACATTGAAATCTACGTGCATAAGAAATGTAGTACATTTCTAAGAGATTCATGTTGTTGATTTGTTTCTACCTTGTGTAATATGTAACATTATATGCAGGAAAGAAGAGTTATATTGTGTACTTTTTTATCCTTGCTTCTTCCAAATTCTTGTACTATCTCATTAATATATCAGAAATTCAGAAACCGAGTATATAGTATCAGTAGTAGCACCCTGTGAGTTTACAACAACTATTAATACAAGCTTACTTTTACTCTATATAACTGTTTTCTACCTTTCCCTTTTCCGCCTTGTAGCACACAAAAATCTTCTTTATACATTATAAAGGGACTAGGTCTACAGATAATAGCGCTCAGAGACGGACAGCATTTCGTTTCGGCGAGTTGTCGTCCTCCCTGATTTTACTTTTTTAAGTACAAGAAAATCGTATACTACTATACTTCCGTTAATACATCAATACTTGAATTGTATCATAGTGTTTTACCACTATATCAGATCATCATCCTGTATCCGTTTGTATGATTCTCAACAACAAACGTAAATCATACACATTTACACTTTTTGTGAAGTAGATTAATCTTTTACTCACAAAAAGTGCTACAGGCAATTAGAAGTGAGCGGAAGAACACCTTAAATGCAATCTAACCCATAATTGAATCCAACAGTTTGCAAGGATTAAACAATAGAACAATTGTATTTGATGGAAAGAAAATTACGTAGGAGTGCAAAGGGAAAGGGTTAACATTCTTTTTTTTACTGCGCACATGTGCATGTACTCTAAAAAATGCAACCTTGTTTGCAATAACTACAACATCGTCATTACTCCATCATCATTCATTTACGCTGGACAAGGCACACCAGTTGGAGTTAAGTACTCATCAGATTATCTGCATTTAGCTGAAGTGGATGTGAAAGTGCAATTCATTTTCAACTTCGCATTGCCAATACATATATTGAAATATACATACCTACTTCTATAAAATATCTAAGTGTCTGTCTTATACCAGTTCCTATAAGTACCGGTATCATCTCAAGAATATTGTTTTCTTACTACCAACAAACTGCTTTCATTTTATACGTGTGAACCAGTTTAATCCAATTGGTCCATACAAAAGACAAGCTCACACTCATCATCGCAGCACCAACTGCATCTGTTCTGTTTCAGACTTGAGCCCACGACGACGACCATGATAAGCTGTCCGTGGCAGTGGCAGTCGCAAAAATTTGCAATAGCATGCGTCACTGAAACACAAATAACATTACACACCCGTTAAATATGATAGTTGACTGCCTAAAATGTACAGCGGTGATTCTCGTCGCCGTCTACATCATCATATACGCATACAGTCTTGTGAAGTTTAGATATTTTTGACGTGTTGGAATTCCATGGTTTGCTCCTAAAAGCCTTGTTTCTTGGCATCTGCATCAACAAGAGAATAAAATATATGTGAGTCATTAAAGACAAAAAAGAGTTGATCAATTTTCAAGGCACAAAGGATAACTAAAGATATCAGCTATACATATAATCTGGTGTCTTTACATCACATCAAATCCTTTCTGTATGTCTTAATCAATCAACCCATTTGCAAAAAAAATCCTACCAATTGGTTGTTCCAAAAATATTGCGTGTGAAAGGCGCAGCAAAATATCGTTGTAATATTTAAAAGAAAAGTTATTCTGCCTACACAATTCTCTTCCTTACTTTCAAAAACTGAAAACATGTAGTGCAAAATGCACTTATAATATACAAAGACGTAACAGTGGCTGTTGGACCTTCATGTAAACGAATATAAATGCAAATATGAATGTGGCATCACTTTGTGTCTATATGGAAGAGACCAAGTAAGACACGACATACACCAATCGATACAGTTTTCGCATATAAATGTATTGATTTTGGCCGATACAACAATTTTCTTCAGCTGCTAAAGTCTTAAGCTGGTGTTTCAAGAAAGAAAGGATTTGTCGTTGTTCCTCTATGAAAATCCTTGATGACTGGTATAAGTTGGATAATATATACAAATGTACATGCAATATCATCGGTAGGTGTTATGTGTAATACATTTGCGACTATGATAATAATGAGTTTCCTGACATCATCACATTGCTATATTTTACATGAGAACATGAAGGGTTAAGCGCGTACAATACTGAAAATAAAAGTGTATTGTCAGCAGTCAGCACTATACTGAATACATCTTTCTTATACGAGTAATACTGGAAGTGAGTGGCGGTAGAAAAGCCGGTGGTGTTGTATATTAGTTTCAACGTGGGTGATTGGATCTCGTGAAAAGATGAACACTTAACATGACGCATACATAAAATAAACATTTCTGATTTAGCAAGGTAAATTTCTAAATCTTTTAAAACTTTTACCTGTATACATAAGCATTTCCAAAATGTCCATATGCATAAGTGGCAAATCTCTATATAGAATATGCAAAATTGATTACAAAAGTTATTCAATTTAAACTACTTATAAAATATTCTTCGTATGTTGAAATATTAACTTTAATTTGCAAAAATGAAAAAGGGCAATGGAAAAAAAGTTCTCGAGGCATTATGAAAAGTTGGTTTGAAGAAGAACGTAGTAATATTTTGCATTCCATCACCCACATATTCCCAACAGATTTGTTTAACAAGCTTCTCTGCACACATTCTTTCCGTATCTGTTGCTCAACTACTGTAAAAGTAACAGTTTCATGTAAAAAAGTGTATATCATTTTATATGTCTTCATAAAAACGAATTGTGAGGAATGTTTCACTCCAATGACACCCATCACGCGGCCACCAAGGCTTCTCTGAATTAATAATTTTTTCAGCCTTGCATGTTGCTATTTTCTCCCTGACTAACACTGTACATCGTCAAATGCCTATAATCATGAGCATATAATGCATGATAAGATCTTATGTGTAGCATGAGGTTATTTACGACTATCTGTGTGGGAGAAAATAAGAGGCTTGGTGGTAATTTGTGTGGGGGAAGGAATTACCTGTAGAGTGAAAAATATATGAAAATCGAAGAAAGTATTAGAATTTTAGCCTACACCCAGGGCAGATGACAATATAGAACATAATGCATATTTCAAAATCACAGTTTAAATGAAACATTAAATTTATGTGATCTTTATTGTAAAAAAATGTTAATCTCATTACTTCCTTACACTTCTTTGACTTAACTGAAATTTCTTTCATTTAACGAAATGATTGTAGGTAAGTGAACTATACTGGGTAATGACAATCATAACATTATTTACTGCATTCTCTAAAACATTGTACCAGTAACAAAAAGGTAGCTAATTACTAATTACTACGAAACATGACATTGAAAGCATCTATCATTATCAGATGTCGACGAATAATACTTTCAAAAATACTTCTCGATGAATAATAGAGGAGTTTGGGCTCATAAACGATACGCAACGCAATTCAACGCATGTATGAGCATTTTGTACATATTACATTACGTGCATGCATGCCTGATTTGAGATGTGTATCTGGAATTTGGAAGAATAAGAAGCATTCATTCAGTCCGTTGTCCGTTTCTTTTATGTCAGGTCCCAGGAGATACAATAGATCATTCTCGTTGCCAGTTTAGTAGTCAAGCTACATCTTTCATATTCCTAGTAGTTAGAAAATATTGCAAATAGCATACTAGCAATGCTATACGATAAATTAAACTACTACTTTTCATTTGTAAAATACTTATTTATAATCATGCAAAAACTATAAGCATCATTCTACTGTAGTAGTCTTCCATTGTTTTTATAAGTTAAAGTCAAATAGTATTCTCCTTATAGAATTTGAATAAAAAATAAATGTCCATATTGCACTACGGTGTAGGTGTAACTAGTCTAATTTCTTCATTGATCATAGGAAAAATTCAATTAAAAGCGAAGATTTGACAGACAGAGACCGAGCATTCCAATGCAAGAATACCAAAGTAAATAACCTTTTACAATTCCAAGTTAACAAATTAGCATTTAAATTCAACCAAAGTAAAAAAATAGGCGGTTGTATATACAGTTCCGCGCATGATTTCGATCTTCCATTAATGTAAATTATTTTTCCGTTTTTTTATATGGCATATAAAATACTTAACAATCAATTCAATAAATTTATGGAAAGTTCCATGTAAAGTAAATCAAAGCTTCTCTTCGTTTACATACTTTAGAAATACGCATTCATTGCCGCCTTTTGTAATTAGACATTTAATTACAGACATCTTCATACTTATGAATAAGCGATCAATTACTAGAGTAATTCAGAATTCTGTGATTCATTTATCAGTTATATTTTGGTTGAATTGTCTGCTAAATAACGTTAAACATCAATTTTTCTACAGAAGATGCTTAATGCATAAAGTATGTGCATATATATGATACACTACACTTCACATAACTTCTTTTAAAAAATATGTGTTTTCAATATCTTTTGGAACAGAATCATTGTTATGTTATCTTACAAATTGCATATATACCTTCAAACTTATAATAGGATAGAGTATAGTGTATAGAGTAACCTTGATATTGATTGAAGCTGTTTTACTGTTCTTCGTCAGCCGCATAATCGTGCGTTCTTTTGTTCATTCCATAATATAGAGTTTTAAGTTTTCCAACGATATAAATATATGTTAATCTACATGAGTGCGATATAGGATATTCAATACTAAGAATATAGCATATGCAACACTATTTTAGTGGCAAGTCAAAATACAATACAGCACAGATCAGATCAAAAACACCCAGTAGTAGTAAGTATTTAAGTACAGCTTAGAAGAAGCCAAAAACTCATGACTTTAGTTGGATTGCGTTGCGTAATAAACACACATAGGTAATTTCTAGCAAGTCAGTCATATTATCGTCATCATTTCATTACTAGAACTATTTTTCAAAGATATTTAGTAGCACAGCAAAGCACAGTATAGCATGGATTTAAAGGAAGGAGCAAGTGACATAAAAAATCAGTTTAAAAAATATATATCCCTCTCCAGTTTGTGATTTACTTCAATGATTACGCTATGTGTGTGTGTGTGTACTACTACTTACACTATGTGGTGCAATTCCGACTGATGATGAGATTAGAAGGAATATATGGCTCATTTTATGTACAACTGGTTCACTAACTACATTAGGTAGGTATGCGTTCATTTCATACTCGACAAGAGGGATAGTAAAAAATGATCTATATATTATTATTCCTCCACTTTGCTTTATGCCTTCACTTGATTTGTACAGCGGTATGCGGTGATGTATGACTGCTGACCTTATGAAATTGGTTCGACATCATAATAATAACGAAGATGATACTAGTACTATCATAAAACCTGACTTGATAGGTTATAATGTTAGGATTGTATGTAAGCATTACTGAAGAAGACAGATAAAAACGTAGAAGTAGTAGCAAATATGTAGTCGAAAAATGTGCGTGTTTTTACTACACTGCACTGATATTTTTTCAGTTGTGAAATATGAGATTGTTATTAGAAGAGTTTGCTGTACAGTGAGTGACCTGAAACAGACGTTTTTAAAAGTAATTTCTTCTTTTGCTTTGCTGGATTCTTTGAAACGATAGTTGAGAATGGGTTATTAACTTGTTATAGAATGTAAAGTACATCAGATAAGAAAACAGATGCATAGACAAGGTTTACTTACAAAAACACATTGCGGTTAGCATTCTGACATTTTATCTGTCATGTCATTTTGCTAGAAGTGGCTCAAAAGAATACTTATCGAGACGTTGCTGAGCCCCTACAGACGCTTCAAGTGCAACAATGTTCTATATGAATAATATGGCTTTAAACGGTTTTTGTTTTTAAAGAAGAGCATCTTGTTTAGAGAAGTAAGTTGCGTGTACAAAGAAACAACACTGTTATAAGTACAAATAGAACTGTGTGAAAATACACATCTTATGCGTGCAAAGCTGCGGCGATTTCCATTTCCTGTATTACATATATGCAGAAATAATTGAGATTTAGAGTCCTTTCTCATAAAGACAAAAGAGTGATAGAGTATATTACTCCAGTGAACAAAAAAAAAAAAAAAAAAACTCAAACTCACGTACACTTCTGGTAATTTACATTATTACATAAATGCATCACATACAATATTTGTGTATTCTTAGTGTTTTACATTAGATGCGTTTAATTCTGCATGTTGGTACTAATAATTTGTGCAAAATCTTACACTCTTAAATTGTGAGGTTTTGGCCAATTAGTTTCTAGCAATTATCATAAATGTGTCGGCGATCAACTCTACTTATCTTTTTTTAGAAAAACAAGTCAATTATCAATAAATTGTCGACAAGTTTAAAGTACGGTAAGGTTGCTTCGGATTGAGCTATGTTAAATATGCGACATATGGGTATAACTTTTTATACGCCAGTTTTTAAAGTCCCAAATAATTAAGCGAGTTATGGAGCCGTGCAATCTTGAGCAAACCTTACCGTTGCAGTCAAGATCTTTACAACTTGATTTTCCCTTACTGGTAAAAATGTAAGTTTAAGATTCGGAATCTTTTGCTTGTCAATCACTTTAATTGCAATAAAGTTTGGTCTAATAAGTTTTTTCTGTTGGTTCAAAACACTTTGTTTAAGGTATCGTTAATTTTTTACATGTTATGCCATGTTGCTACGCATAAGGTATCCAATTTTTTCAACCCTATCTGCTGGATTTATGAGCAAAGTAAGAAACACCAACGTGATTTCAGTTTGTAGGAAATACGTTTTTGTCTATTTTACTGAAAAAGTGATACCCATAAGTCGAATATTTAGCTAGAAGGTGATTAACAAAGCTCAATCCGAAGCAACCGTACTGTACAAATACATAAACAAACTTCTTTAAATATGTACATAACACAAAAGTATTGTAGTAGTTTCTTGTAGTCATCCTGTCAAAGAACCTTTTGCGTACGAAGGTCTTGGGTAATAAAGATCCATTAATAATTTTAAACAAAAATGTGACAGTCCCGAATTAAGGATAAATATATATGCTCAAATCTTTCTTGTAGGAAACTTTCATGCATTGATATACTGACTTGGGGTTATTAAAGCTACCTGAAAAATAATGGATATTTCACTAATAGGAATAATTATGTATGCCTCCAAAGGGTATCCAAAACATTTGCCCATGCATAATGTATGTAAGTTACGTAATTTAATTTTAACCATAAGGTCTCCCTGTTTACATTATTTTGTTTTTTCTTTCCAGCCATTACAAAAGGAAAGGATCTTTGTTTTGAGTGAGAACAAAAGTAACAACAACCCATACATTTTAAACAGCCTCCCAGAAAAACAAGTGATGTGATGAGGTTGTTGTGTGTGTGGTGAGCTATGTGACATTGAAGCCTGCAGAACTCTTTTCCAGGAAAGCCTCTTTTGCCGTATCATCATCAAGTCAAGTATGGAATGACGTCCGTAAAAGTGTCTACTATATAGTGCTTCTCTCCATCGTCATTGCCCCTTTCTCTAACTTTCTCTCTGTTTCCACTACTACTCCATACCACATGTTTCATAACGCCTATATAGATACACACATATTGCATTGGAGAAAGTTCATGATTGTGTAACAAAATAGGAAGGAAGCAACAGTGTGCTTTTAGTTTATTTTTTCCCTATTTTCCATAAACTAAGTACGTCCTTACATGATTCTACTTCTTTCACCGGAAACACACACATGGAAGTCTATAATGCGATGATTCTCATGGTTGTGATTTTATGTGTTTTCAAAGAATCTTAAAAGGGTTCTAATGTAATTTTAAAACAAAAACAGCCAAACCAAAAACCCCATTCTTCTTTATATTAATGGAAAATCCTTTACGTGGATAGGAAAAATAGGACTAAATGTGTATATGGTGAACTGTGTAAACTTTCCTTATTGTAAGCCTCAGGAATGTGTACCTGTCTTCTAAGCTGGAGACCTTTCTCCTTGTAATATGAAAGAACGTCTTGCATGACCTTGACACAGTATCTCTGCTACCAGTAAAAGTAACCACATCATCCACCTCAATAGTCAACCGCACACGGTTTCCTTACTCATTTCCTTTCTTCTTCTTTTATGTATTAAAATAATTACCCGTTCTAAAAAGAAATTATGAAATACATAGCCTGGAGCTGCCGTGAGTCCACTAATACATATTACATTTCTTTGGGCCGTTTGACTTTCTTGACAAAGTGTTCTACGTTTTAATGTACTTTTAAGTGAACTCATACCATTTTCCTTACACTATAGAGGAGCAAAATAAAATGAAATTGTTGTGGACAGACCAAAAGTTACGTCCAAAAAGCACAGGAAATTGCAACGGTTGTTTTTACAACACTGCGCTTGTCTTTTGAAATCAGAATTAATGGCGTGTAGCGATTTGATTAATATAGTTTATTGTAAAAGTTACACCAAACAAGAATTGCCCACGTGTAATTTGTCCTACTTGAAAGATTTTTCTTCTCAAGGGTCTTCCGAGGAAACACGACTGTAGCCTGATTTTATTGTGACATATTGTTATTTATAACCTAAGTGAATCAAAAACATAACCTGTGAAAAGGGTTCATGTATCAAAAAGTTGAATTTCTGGAAATAAAATAGATCACAACATTGATGGAGGATGTCAGCAATGGATAACACTCCATTAGAAGTTAATGTGAAGGAGCAACTTTGAAATTAACCTTGTTCACCACAGGATATTATATTCTACGTTTAGCAACTAAAACCCTTCTTCCCTTATTTACTCTAACCTCCCACCTTACTTTTCAGTGCAAAATAAACAGGAAGGAAAGTGAGTGGTAGAAGATGGGGAGTTTGTGCTCAAAGAGGAAGCAAGATGATGATGGTTCGATTAAGTCTGAGGGGTACGTAACAAAAAATGAGTTATTTTTCTATTACGCTTAATTATATTTTGATGTATGAAGTACACAATCACACATTATAATGCATACATTTTTTTAAAAGCATTTCATATTTTGAATGAAAACTGAAGAGTATCTTTCTTCATCCTCTTTCCGTATACTTAGTAATATTTGACCAAACGGCAACGTTCAAATTCCTTTCCATATCTACTTTCAGGTCAGGAAATGGGAAAAAGTCCCAACAGACAACAGAAACACTTCCTAATCATTCACAAGAATCAAAAGGAGGTGGCGGCCAGCGAAATGGACAATCACAAGGGAATGGGGATCAAGGGGCAACTTCAGTGCCAGCGGATCCCACATCCTCCTCCACCGTATCGAAAGGAGCGGTGGCTCAAAGGAGTCGCATCATGACAGAGGAACCATCCAGTTTATCTGGTATGACAAGACCTGAATCCTTTTCCAATCTTTTCTTCTAGTTTCCTTTGCATGCATGCATGCATAAATTTAATTTAATATGCAGTGCATACTTAAAACCTACGTAGCGGAGCGACATATTTTTCCCAATATCCCAGGCCAAATACACATGTCGCTGAAGTAGTATACATGATAATATATCTGTACTGGATCACACTAAATTAGCCCTGAAGAAAGTACTTTCACCTTATATGGAGCCTGCGTTTGTTTATATTCGAATGTGCCCAGCCAGATTAGTTTCTTCAACTGAAGTTGTCTTTTGCAGGCAGACGATGAATTCCTCAGAGTCTGTTGAGATTTATGCATTTAAACCAGATACATATACAATGTACACATACACATAAACTTACCTGTGAATCCCCCAAACCTCGAAGAGAACCTAGAGCTTTATTTTCTCTTAATCACTAGACAATTTGTTAAGCTTTTATTGTGCCTTGGTGCATTGCGGCCTTTCCAAACCTTTTTTATATGATCTATAGCAATGTCTTTGGAGAAGTGTCAGTGAGTTTTGTCAATTGTTTGGAAGTGGGATGCAGAAAGGCATTCTAAAACATATAAAAAGGGGATTATAGAAGCTCTTAAAAAGTTCTAGGTTCAACCAAGAAACAAGTTGTGATGTTACAAGCTATAACTAGGATAATCAGATTACCTATTGTGTTCATGGAGGCTTTCATTCATCTATAATTTTGTCTCTTCTGCTTACCTAACTTTTAGCATTACTCCTTGTATGAAATTCTATTAGTATCGAAATTGCCGAGCCTCTTTGGTATGTAGAGAAACTTTGCGGTAGTATAACTTTGCTTTCTTTTCATATTTACCTTAAAGCGGATTCAATGTCATTACAATCACCAACTGGAAATAGTGGTGGAGTAGTGGATGCCGGCCATCCATTCACCCTCCCTGAAGAGATGAAAAAGCAAACAGAAAACGTTTTGAATCTCATGTTGAGCCGATTGTCGAGGACAAAGCTTGTGGCTAAAGGGAGGAAAATCACTCTTTACGTTTGTGTTTCGTACTCTCAAGGTAAAGTCATGCCTAAAGTTTGTCTTACAATTAGCTTTCACTAAAAGTTTTGGCTTTCTTTCGATTTTGAATATTTCTCACCCCGAATGCAAACGGGTATCCTTGTTTACTTTGTATAAAATTAAAAACCTTCAAAATCATTTCCAAGCTTTTGGTTTCCTCCTTGAATTTACCATTAAACCATTTTTACTTTTCTATGCATTTGCAACAAAGGTATTTATTAGTTTTATTAACAGTTATTTGCAAACTAAACTTTATTCTCAGACTTTCGCTTGGAGAAAGGAAAGCTTCATACAGAAGTTTACCCAAAACTTCGTGAGCATTGCTCAAACCAAGGTTATGAGCTCCATATAATCGATCTCCACTGGAAAACTGAGCTCGAAGATAGGGAGGATCATCAGTTCCCAGAGCTTTGCTTGGAAGAGCTGACAAGTATGTTTGAGTCAGAAAATGTGATTTGTTCACAAATGATTTTATTTAATTTTATGGGACTTTTTAAGAAGGCCTTTTAAAAACTCCTCCTTGTGTAAATATTTGGCTCAACACATATTCATAGGAGAGCAAGATGTGTCCTACGTGATTCCAGTCTTATTTTTAAGCAACTCCCTGGGAGCTTCTCTGTTGCCAAAAACTGTTGAACAGCAAGATTTTGAGATGGCCCTGAAAAACGTTGGGGATCCGGAAAGTAGGAAGTTATTAGAGAAATGGTATACGCGTGATTCGCATTCCCAACCACCATGTTTCAGATTGAAACCAATTTCAACCCATTTCCCAAAAATCTCGGTATGTTAAATATACACACAAATCAAACTACCTAAGCCTGTTTCCTGCATACAGAAATACATATTTTTGGGTTCTCCGATTTAGTCGAGCATTGAGAGTGAAAGACAAACGGCAATAAATGAGTGGCATGCCGTCAAGGATCAAATCTTGGGAGTTATGCTACGTGTGTTTACCACGGAACTTCGAGATACTTATCTTACCACTGTCATTGAACAGGTATTTGTATGCCTTAGATATTCTTATCATGACCGCATTAAAACCGTGGAAGAATACTTCAGGAAAAGTACTTTTATTTTCTTCCTTACAGGAAATCCATAACTCCATTTTTATGAGTCGAGACACAGGGAAACGTAGCGTATGGGTAAATCGAGTATTCACACATCTTCAGGCTGGCCAAGATGCTGAAGGCTCGTCCCCAATCGACAATGAAAAGGATAGGCGGCTTCAGTTATTGCATAATGAACTCAATGTGAGTTTGTTGATCCATCATGTAATCAATTAAAAAAGAAAGTAGTTGCCAACATACATTTATTTCATGCTTTTATGAAATATTGAACAGAGTCAACTGGTGAAAGATCATATTTTCCGTTTGCTGGTCAAATGGCAAGAGGGTGGTTTGTCCCTAAATAACTCTGACCATTGCCAATACCTCGATGAACTTTCCAAACAGCTCTCATCACAGTTGCAGGGCATCATTGATGAGATCATCGAAGAGGACAAAACCAAGGTATATATATATAGTTCAACTCTTTAAATTAGTATACTAATACGTTGTATTTTATACTGGACAAAAACAATTGAAAACATTCCTGGTTGGATGATGTTCTGGTGTTCCATCAAATCAAGTTTCAACGCTAGTATTGTAATTTGTCAAGGTCTAAATAATAATTTATTATGCAGACATGAAAAATGCAATATATTAATTGTTCGTAGTCTGTATGGAAAACGTGGTATGGCGTGGATGGCCGCTTGTGTTCTGAACTTAATCAACAAAACATATTTTGCCAACAATCTGCTAAGTGTTCGTTACCAATTGAACCTGTTCTTGGAAGTATAAAACAGTAAGTATGACAAATCAGCCACTATGTATGCACATATCCTCAAGCTGTTGTTACTGCTCAACAGATCTAATGCTTCTCTTTTGCAAATGTCTATTTAGTCTTTAATGTCATTATTTCTTACAGGTATATTTCTAGTGACAAAAAATCTCCATTAGTGGTTCACGGAGAGTCGGGATGTGGGAAAACTGGACTGATTTCTCGAGTTGTTCAACAATGCTGGCATTGGAGTCCCGAAGGATTTATAATTTATAGGTTTGTTGGTGTAACACCAGAGAGTAGATCTCTTGTCCAGATTTTAAGGACTGTGGTGTCTCAACTTGTTTTTCTGCTCAAAGGAAGGAGTTACTGGATGCCCCATGTAAGAATATGAGCTTTCTTCCTTTTGCATATATATCCCCATAATTATACTTATTGCATACAAATATCTTCGTTATCTTTTTCAACCATGCTACTTATATTGATTTCGTGCAAAACCTGATTAGGTTCAGTTCAATAAATAAATAAGATAAATAATATTTTTGTGCTTGTTATGTCTAGAATGTTCAATGGTACGTGAAGGAGATGTACAAGCTCATTGCATCGGCTCCAAATGCCAGTCTAGTATTGATAATCGATGGGCTTGACGAGGTAAGCCAAAGCAAGCTTATGTTATATAACATCTAATCATTACCAATCTTGTTTACAAGTTGGTCTAATTTGACGTAATCATAATGTTGATTGATAATTTCGCGGAAGTATAAATATTACAAACGCAAGTTTGTATTTGACAAAGAGTGTATATTCCTAACTTGCGCACAAGCCCCCAATGACAATTTTAAAATGTAAATCTGAGGTCATTTTCGATTTTTAGGCCATGAATTTAATCATTTAATTTTAGGCCTCAAATTTTAATTTTTGGAATTTTAATACATAGGAGTAAATGGGATTTTAAAAAATAATTTCAAAGTATC
>JAHZNG010003877.1:0-18624 GCA_027744375.1 Orchesellides sinensis | reverse complement strand
AGGTAAAATTTGCTAGAGTAAATTTCTTCTACACTTCAAACGTTTTTCGCTTCGTTATAGTTGCTACTTTGCTACATTTTATTCCTTGGGCTACCTCAACATTTTTATTAGTCTGAGCGCCTGTGCAAGGATGCTAATGCTAAATATAACATTAATTCAGCACGAGTTTTTGATTAAATAAGGTACTAATAATAATGGTCAAATGGTTGTATTAAATGCTAAAATATACTCCTTCTAAGGTTCTCAGTATGTCCCTTAGTATCTGGTATCAAATCAAATCCCTTGCCCCTATATGTACTTATAGTATGCTCATTTCCAATTAGAGTTTGGTTTTCAGTATACAACTTCAATCCTTTATACCAGGTAATGCAAAGAATGTTTTTGGTTTTTTATCATTTACATAAGACGGAATGTACTTTGCCCAACTCTCTTATTCAGATTCCTTAAGATCGGTAACGATACGCCATTCAATAGCTAAATGGTAAACACGTAAAATTGAATATACATACCTACTTGTGAATGTGTAAAGATAAAAAGTTAAACGCGTTCCTTAAGAAGTTTAACCTATGCATTCAACTAAAGGCATAACCTGTATGAATACAACTATGATATATCCTTTTGTGAATGTGGCAAAGAAAATTTAGCTAAATCACATGCAAGTAGCATGTCAGTCGTAAGCAGCCATAGTACAATTATTATAAATAATGAACTTAGTGATACTTTAGCAAAGTCGGAATCCTTTTATACTTATCAACCAAGACAGACACCTCTATCTTTATGACTTCTTTTCCTGCAATAGTGCAATGCAACTTGTAAATCTAGAATTCTACTTAGGTACCGAGTACCGAGCCAGAGGTACACGATAGTATAACTGAAAAGCTGATATTAAAGGAATATTTTTTACCTAAACAAACTTCAGCACTGATGGACAAACAGTTTTTGGAAATTCTTAAGGAGTCGTATACACATATTTATCACAAATATCAAATTGTAACAGTAAGCCCTGTAGTAACTGAATAGCCATACTATAATTATTCAGTCACACACAACACAAAATATATTCTGCTAACCTTACTTCAACGGTATGCAGCAGGTTTACTCTCTCGTTTAGTATATTACTGTCATCATGATCACATCATCCCTATACTATATGTAGGTATTTTGCAGAAAAGGATAAAGAAAAGGTAACGAACGATCTCATAGCAATAATCATTGCGTAGGGTATGCATATAACAAACCACACACATGCCAGATGGTCCGTCTGCTAAAAAATTGAAAGTATGACTTACTTACGCCAGCAACCTGCTAAGCTACTCTATATAGGCATTTGTACTGTCATCCTCATCGTCAATCGTCATAATCAACATCTCTGCTAGGTATTTGAACTGCGTAATCTTTCTGAGAAACAAATGTACCAATACGTCGGGCTGAAGAACGTTATCAACCTCATCATTCTATATTACCGTACTTTTTCATGCATGCATGCGAAATGTTTGCCAATATAACTTAACAGTGAATGAAGTAATATTACATGGTAGTATGAGATGAATGTCTAGCTTTAGTATCTTTTCTGTGTTCCTGTCAATGAGCTTGGCCTGAATATGATATCATAATCATAACGCTATTGTTATTGTGGTTGTAGTAGGCGTGTTATATTTTGATGTTGCGATAACCGTCGCCAGCTAACATCTCACAACAGCTAATTTCCAAAGTTATCAAACAACATGACGAGTAGACACCAGGAAGATGGCAATAAGGCCGAGATTTCGCATTACTGCATTATCAACTCGTATATATACAACAGCCATGATAAACATGATCGTGAACGTGTAAATTATTAAGTTCTTACATTGTACGTAAGATGATTTCATAATTTATCAAAATACACATGGGTTATTTATGAATATACCGAGTGAAATTAGCATACAAGATTTACACCTTTTTATGTTTGATATGCAAAAAATACACTTACATTTGTTAGCCGATTGTTTGATTGAAGTATAATAGGGTATTCTTTTAACTGTTTCCTTCCTTTCACTCCTTGTCTTGCATTATCACAATAACTAACTGATATCTTTGTTTGAAGCTTGTTGTTGCACCACATATAAACTACTTGTGAATTTAAGAAAAAGGGTAAAGTTTCTTTTTACTTTTTTAACGGAAAAGTAAATGTATCGAAATAGTGCGTTCCAATAATATACTAAAATGTAGTTTTAATATTTCACATCCGCCTTTCCTTATCCTATTGGAATTGAAATATATTGCATTACCTATCTAGCCAATAAGTTAGCCTAGATTTTGGTTTAGGTTTAACCCACCATCATACAGTTCTGTACTATATAATATGCTACTGGTAACGTAGTAAATACATATAAAATGATAAAATTGCAGTGTGAGGTCAGAGGCAGACACCCTTTCGTTTCATGCAGACACGGTGTGGTCCAGTCCATGCCGCCAATATCATGAGAGAGTTGGACTCTTTTGCTCACCAGATCTATCCTTTGATGGTGTAAGTTGGGTCTATGTACATACATATAGGTATGTAACTTTTCGGTTCAGGAGTTTAGGACATCTCTGTAACACTACCAGAAGACTTTTTACTGTACGATACATATTCATATGATACACAGAGGGAACTGCAGCTGAACTGGACGGACTGGACCTAACAGCCAAGGGCAATGTTCTTTGTTTCTCTTTTGTTTCCTAACACATAAGCTAGAATATTATGTCTACTTCTTTAGCCCTCAACACATTTTTGCAGCATTCAAAAAAGCCTTGTATATCTTAGAAGGGAATATAAAATAGATGTGCCATGTCGCTTTTTTATGCCCATTACACTTTACACTACACGAGGTTTTATGAATAGTCTGTCAGATCCATGAAGTCAGGTAATGCATGGCATGGTGTGGCTCATTGGAATTATCTTGGTGGGTCTACCAGAAGACTTTTTACTGTACGATACATATTCATATGATACACAGAGGGAACTGCAGCTGAACTGGACGGACTGGACCTAACAGCCAAGGGCAATGTTCTTTGTTTCTCTGTTGTTTCCTAACACATAAGCTAGAATATTATGTCTACATCTTTAGCCCTCAACACATTTTTGCAGCATTCAAAAAAGCCTATTATATCTTAGAAGGGAATATAAAATAGATGTGCCATGTCGCTTTTTTATGCCCATTACACTACACGGGGTTTTATGAATAGTCTGTCAGATCCATGAAGTCAGGTAATGCATGGCATGGTGTGGCTCATTGGAATTATCTTGGTGGGACCCGTAGGGCACTCCTAAATATGTACATACAGCATAAGACATAATATGTCTCAGTCCATGCGTATGGATAAAACTTGACCCTAGAATCCCATAGAATTCTTTCGTACATGAAATGAATACTTGTATCTTTCTGACGTGGCAGTGGCAATGACAAGCAGCAGCAGCATGAATAGTTGGAAATGTCAGTTTCCTGTCTCGTTTAAATTACTTACTCTCCTGGTAGCTAGCTGTAATAGCAGACAAGGTATTTACTTCACACAGACTTAAGTAATACCTGAGAAAACTAGCTTCATCGAACGAAACAGGAAAAGGTTTTAATTCTGGAATAGTTAGCCTAATACATATGTCAAATATTTATTTGCATCTTAGTACAATGCATAATAACCGATGTCATATTTAAAGATGATATCTAATTCAAACATAGAAAGTAATTGTCACCACTTGCCTGGTTCCAAGTTGCCTAAACGTAAACCCTATGTGCCTTATGGAATAGAGATGAATGACGTTAAATCAAGTTTCGAAAAAATAATGAATTTGCATGTGCCCTGATTTCACTCTTTGCGATGACCTCTCTCCTGGTAGCTAGCTGTAAAAGCAGACAAGGTATTTACTTCACACAGACTTAAGTAATACCTGAGAAAACTAGCTTCATCGAACGAAACAGGAAAAGGTTTTTATTCTGGAATAGTTAGCCTAATACATATGTCAGATATTTATTTGCATCTTAGTACAATGCATAATAACCGATGTCATATTTAAAGATGATACAACCCTATGTGCCTTATGGGATAGAGATGAATGACGTTAAATCAAGTTTCGAAAAAATAATGAATTTGCATGTGCCCTGATTTCACTCTTTGCGATGACCTAGGGGAAGCAGTTTCCGCAAATTATGTAGAAGGTAATTACGCAGCGCAGGCAAATTTAAAACTTACATGGATTAGGTTGTTTCGAAACCAATATGTCTCTACATCTGATTGATTTGTTTCGCTTCGCCAGAGACTTATTCCTCCATCAGATTACACTAAACTAAAGTATCTCCACCAAACAGAAGTATCCGACTTCTACATATGTACAGGCACTATGTAGTTGTAGTATTAATATGTAACTTCGAAATTGATTTTATATTTTTTATTTGTTTTTGTTCAACCTTTGTTACAAATAATTTTACTTGTTATTGAGGGATTACTATTTATTGGCCAGTAATTTCAAACAACTAACTATTCTATAATTTAATTTTTGCTATAATTTTGTCGTAGGAGGGTAAATAATAAAAACCTTGATATTCCCAGGCAGGCATTCCTTCATTCATTTGGATTTAAGAATTTAAGATTAAACAAGACCTTTTATTAAAGGGGTTACAGATTTGAAGGCATGGTTGCAGAGAGTAACATTTACTATCTTTCTCATTGTAAATGATTTCATTATGCAGGACGAGGACGGAAGTAATTCTAGCTTATTTGTTTAGTATTCAGTTGATGATGCAAACGATTTAATATAAGCAAATCACTATTACTTTTATGTAGTTTATCACAAACCGTTAATCTGTCTTACAGGTTTACAAACCCGTGCATGTTATAAACAGTTCGCAGTATGCATTCAATACTTCTGCGCTCTCCGACGCAGGCACAAATAATGCAAAAGGAAGCACAAAAGCGATTTCCTGTTGTCATTCAGTTGCAGCAACCTATAAAAAATTCTTTTGTGGCAAAATGACAGCCCTAGCTTCTCTTACCTTTTATAAAGTACTTCATTGCAATCACATACAAACTTATATACCTACCTAGAATTATTTTACCACATACCTCATTTACCTGAAGTGCACTATATAATGCATTTCTGCATTTAAACTTTCTCAAAGTTTATTCTTGTAAGTTCGAATAATAGTAATAAGGAACTCATTCAACATGTTGCATGGTATTGAAATCCTAACACCTGTTTAGCACATTAGCTTTACTAAACTGGAATTACCATTAGTTCTTGGTTTTTGCTTAATTCGAACTCAGACATTTACCAACTAAATAAAGCTACAAAGATACAAAGTGCATTGCAGATTGAGCAATTTAGGAGCGTGGGTCAGAACTGGACAGCATCCATCTATGTATATGATCGCAATATTAAACCAGTCATTAGTTTTAATGTCTTAATGTTTATACTGTACAGTTACAATTTTATAAACGTCTGCTACACAGATTGAAAGAGACATCAAGTCATGTTAAATCTCCTTTCCTCGCAATCATACCTGTCATATAAACATCTTAGGTATTCTTTACTTTTACATACATGATGATTCCTTCTGGTTACTCGCTAAATCAGATCGGAATATTGCCCCAAGGAACATTTAGTTTCGTGTTGAGCCCAACCTACTTACCTTAACATTCCATCGTTTTCAAACCATTTTGCTTTGCTTGAACTATTTGCTAGCGCATTGTTGTGTTGCGTATACCTAATGTGCTTTCTGGTATTTGTGCATGTCTGTAACATTTAGTTGCGTACACGATGTAAGATAAATATGCCTAGTCAGTCTTCAAAATATTTGCACACGGTTTAAGTGCATTCCTTCCATACTGTTTTTTGATGGTGCTATTTTCCCAAATCTGTGTGAGAACATGAGAAAATATTTTTGTGAACGCTATTTTGTGAATGAAAGCCATGATACATTTCGTGCTTGTAAAATGATAACTGTAAACCATACCACCCTATTATTGTTTTATTACAGGTCTCGAGGTCTCTGCAGACTGGTTTATGCTTATGCCTACGTTTTTCGAAGACGATACTATCCCATCGTAGAAGTGAGTTAAGTAAGAATGAAATTGAATTGTAGTCCACTAGTGAACATTTTACATTTTATTTTCTAGCGTAACGAAACGCTCTTGGCTCAGCTTTTTATGAATGAAAACCGTGTAGCCGAATAAATTTCATTGACGGCTTTAAAAAACTATGATAGATTTGATGGGGGAGTAAAAGGGGAGTGGGTGCATTTTTGTATGAAATACATTTTATAACAGAAGACGTAATAAAGTATGTGAAAAAGCTTTTAAATAATGCTTTGTAAAATTCGAATTTATTCACAGAGTAATAGCAGTATACCTACTTTATACACTACTGTACACTGCAGTCTTTGCATATAGCTGGTTTTGTATTATATTTTGAAAGGGTTAAAGCGTCTGACGTCGATTTAGTCATCAGTACCAAAAAGGTAAAATGAAAAACCTTTAGGCGAGCTGACCAAAAGTAAGATGATAACGGCCTCTAGCACTGTAAAAAATAATTAAATTATATGTGGGCTTAGTTTTTGATGACAATGACACCACAGTTTACAGCAACTTTTTAATGGCAGGGTTAACTAGGGATCTAACCTGGTGGGAATGTTGGGACCAACGTTGATTCCGTTGCTGCATGTGTAACTGCAGGTTGTGCAAACACAAGCGTCTCCAGAGCATGGGCAAGCTTTAATGTTGCTATCGAAGGCAACGTTGAAAAGCTGATGGGAGTATGAGTGACTGCAGTAGCCTGTCATGAAGATAATAATGAACAAAAATTGTTTGAGATTAATGAATTAAAACGCTACGTTAATGTCAAATTAAACTAGTCTTAAAGTTTACCAGCGAATCCGGAAGAATCGGCTTCTTCACATCCGGGTTGATCCTTTCCACCATTAACGTAGATGTTGACGGTTCCTGTGTCATGATCAGAATCTCCGAGGGTTCCCTAGAATATGTAAATTTGTAATTTATAGTTAAGATTACTAGTACAATAACTCTCATTTCGAAATCTATAATAAAATTTTTTACTCGGTTAGTGTGGTAGATATCGACAAAAGTGGCGTCATCCTTGTTAAGCCTCTTGCTTCGGTCAACTTGCATGGAGAAGAATGGACCTACAATTAAATTAAGGATTAAATGACTAGTTCACAATTGCACTTCATTTTAATCAAGACTTTTTACTAACCTGCGGGGTCAAGACCAACAATACGTCCAATGGATCCACCCTGTGCCTTGATGGCTGTACCAGCAGCTCCTCCAACTGAAATTTTTCAAAACAATGAACTTGTGACAATGCTATTGCTAGAGTAAATGTAAATGTAGATTAAACAAAAATGTGTTCATACTGTGAGCTCCCAAGCTGTGACCAATGATGGTGATGTCACTGAACTGGATTTGCTTTTCAGCTCTCAAGAACTCGAGGAATTCTGCCAATCTTTGTCCAACTGGGCCTACATTTCCTAGAACAGTGATGTAAGCGCTGGCGGTTGCGAGTGGATTGCCAAGGGTAAGACCAGATCCGGACAATTTTCCCCAGTCGAGAACAACGACATTTTGACCTCCACGGTTGACGTAGTCTAAAATAATTTTATAATGCAAGAATATAAATGAGCGTTTGATGTTAACTGAAACAATAAGGAATGATATCATTGCTAAGCTTAAAATAATTTCTCACTTGTCCTCACGGTGGTAGACATAGGAGAGGTAGAATCTGAAAGGAAGCCATCAACAATGACAATGGTTTTAACACCGGATCTGATGTTGGACTGTTCCAAAGAAGCTCGGTTGTTAAACGCGATTTCAATTTTCTGGCTGTTAGATCTATAGCAAACCCAAAATCAAGAAAAATATTAATTGAACTGTAGGCTAACTTATGATTTACTTAGTTTTGAAATAGAAGTATTTTTAACTTACGGGAAATAATAGTATTTCAAATCGTTCACATCCTTAGAAATGGTAACTGCCAATGCTGGTTGGCTAACCCAGCAGACTAAGCCGAGGGTGAGGAGGATGGTTGGGCGAAACATGATTTCTCACAATGTCTGGATAGATCTATTCAAATTTGAACAAACTTGGTAGATCAAACCGAAACAATATTGGAACTGTTGTGCCCTTCTACAAACTTACCTTTGTATTTATACCCTTTCTACTTTTCAGTGAAAATGCAACTCAAATACGTTTTTACGTATGCGATCATGATATCCTGAAACTTACGAAATGATTTACAGCTTACAAATCTTCGGATTTATATAGGTATGCACATTTTTGTGATGATTTAAATTTATTTAATTGCCCCATGTTTAACAGATTATAAACCCAGTTGAACTTTGTCATTAGCCGAACACACATAATTGTTACACAAGGAAACTAATAAATCATAAGCAAATGTGTCATCGACAAAGCTAACGAATTGCTAATTGTACATTGTACATTATAGAGATGCAATTTCTGCGGCCTAAACCAAACGAACAAGCAACAAATGACTTAAAAAGTTAGTTTTGCAACAAAGCAAATGTTTATGTACGTTTGAAGACATGATTTACAACTTATCAATCAAAGCACATTTTCCTATATTAAATATGTAGAAGCCAAAATCATATTTTACCTTTGTTTGTCCAAGCCGGGAGCGTGGGTGGGTGAATTAACGATTACGCTTAATGTAAACAGAGCATGCATAAATAATCGTTTACATAAATGATAAAGCTTTTGTGATATCGATATTATGTAGTTAGTGTCTAGTTAAAAATAAAATGGTATAAATCATATCTGTGATCAGGAATGACGCAAATCACCTGTACTCAAGTTCACGGCTTCAACTTTTCAAAAAAATGCTAGTTGCTTGGCGGAAGTAGTTTCGTTTAGAGTTTAGACTTACAAAAAAGAAATCTCTATTACTAAAAACGATTTGATTATTTAAACCCAATCATAATACTTAGCATTGCAGGAATTAAATTGTATGACGATTTTGTATTTTAAGTTTTTACTTCCTGTTTAAAGAGTTAAATATTTTCCTAAAACAAAATTTTCTCAAACAAATTCTCATATCTCTCTAGCTTGCCCTATTGTTAAAAACAAAATGATGGATACATCCTGGTCCTGTCAACTACAGGCGTTTATCTGAGTAACGATACATTTCTTTGGTGGCATACTTATATAGGTACCTCAACTTATTTCATTAATTCATTAATCATTAGTTGATCTCAAATCATAATAAAATAAACAATGATAAACAGCACGATACATAAGAACAGCATAAAAGACTGCAAATGACAAAATTAAACATAAATATAAATCGCAAATAACTTTTTGATAGTAAATGAAACTGTAGACTTTGACAATAACCATGTATCAGCAGCTTATTTACCATTATCTTCCCAAAAGTTTTAGCTGTTATGTTAAGTCTTTTAGCCAAAAGTAAGCGATACGCTGTGTCATGTCATGCATATTACAACTAGTCTTAATCAATGAATATTTAATCCTACCTAACCCCAATCATGGGCCTAATTACTGAATAAACTTACAAGTTATATCGAATACCGACTAATAATTTATTATTGGGAAACATCATTTCGTCATAGATTTTTAAAGGAAGATAATGCACTGTCAAATGCTACCTCTGATCTGATAACCATTTCCATATGCCTCCGATAACCTCCAATACCAATGCCATAGTCCAAGCTTCAAAATAGCAAATTCATGTTTTATTTTGTTTCACTTTAAGCATGTGTTTATGAAACTGCAAACATTACTCAGTTCCATTAGTAATTTAATTACAATTACAAATTTGCAAACATACTAATAATTAAAGATGAACCTCATGACTATTCATTTGTTCCGATTCTGACCAATCTCAAAATCGTCTTTGGAGTTAGAGTTGGAGACAACCTAAAACTCCTCTCCAGCCACCAGCAGCGGCACAAACAACAACGGTTTTTGTATTTACTTCATAATGAGTATCCCAGTACCCCATAAACTTTCCTGTTTGTGTGGCAAACCAGCATCAATATTTATCGCCCTTGTGTAACTTCAACCCTGGGTGTTTGTTGCAGCATTGTTTTTCATCTCAGACAATTTTAATAGTGATCTGGTGGAACAATGAAGGTGAAAGTTCAGGAAGCGATTTTGGATTACTACACGGACATCCTCACCCATTGTTATGAGCCCAGCGGGGAGAGGCTTGTTGTTGGAACGACCACCGGCAAAATTTTGGTTTTGGAGTAAGTTTTTTCAAAAAAAATACTAAAAAACACTTTATGTATTATTTTGTGTTGCTTGTTGTGTAAAATGGCGTATTTTTCTATGTATGTAATTAAAGGCGAGATGACAATACTCAGATGTCCTATGTGGCTGACACCATGATTCCAGAGAATTCAGCTGTACTTGGGATGCACTGGAGTAGCAAGGGAATTTTTATTGGGGCTAAGTCACTTTTGTATCTACTGAAGCCGGAAGACATTCATCAGCAGGTTGAGTCGGCCCCCTTGCCGTTTGTCAAGTTTGAATGCTTGTCGAACGTGTACGATGTTTGTAGTCAGACTCCAACAGACGACAAAGTCTTTGGAGCGTGTGAAGACTGCAAGATTCGGGTTTGGGATGTGGAGACGCAGCAGCAGACGTGCGAATTGGCGGATCATCGGAGCATTGTGGAAGTTTGCAATGCAAAGTAAATTTTTAAAGAAGCTGTCAATTTGTAAATGTTAGTTAGTAAGTATGATTTAATCAGGTTTTATTTTCGTTTAAATTTGTAGCAATGAATATTTGGTCACTGGATCTCAGGATGGGAAAATTCATGTTTACGAAACGAATTTACGGACAAAGAAACCTATCATTAGTTTCGATGTTGGGAAGCAAGTGGTAAGTGTCCACAGAATTTTTTAGTAATCAAATATATGTAGAATTATTCATGGTTATATTTGAAACTGGAATTTTTCATTATAGATCTCTGGATTAGACATTAGTCAGAATTCAACTTGGCTAGCAGCTGGCTGCAAAGGCTCCCCAATAATTTATAACCTCAGAAATGTTGCTGCTCTACCTGAAATCGAAGTTGACAAGCCTGAAAGTATGCAAATATTCGTTTTGCTGTTTTAAACATATGATTTCATGTAGGTATTTTAATCATAAACGGATTATGTTGTTTAAAGGAATTTACACTGTTCACTTTGATAAGCATAATAATTTGTGGTGGGCCGGCGGAGGAAATGTTGTTTACCGTTCAGCCAATCTAACTGGTGTAACAGCCAAGATGAAGTCCTCCTTTGGGGATACGTCAATACACCACGTCTTTTCCTTAACTTCCAGTTCAAACTGTGTCAGTGCGGCTGGGTCTTCGACGGGAATATTATTTTCACAAAATGGAGATTACTGGGAAGAAATGGTTCACCTTTAATTAAAACTATGGCTATCATCAACGTAGGATTATTAGCTTAAATTGCAACCGAAGCAATTATATTTATCGTAATTAATTAACGACATAGTCCATATGACAAATATGGTTTAAACATCTAAATGCTATTCCGTTTGTTATGGAGTTCTTTTTTACTGTAAAAATGAGTTAAAGTATTGATGGATATGTACTTATTAATATTTATTTACATATATTAGATAGCAGTGTTTGCAGACAGTGTATGTAATATGTAATTTCTATATAATCAACATCCATCTTTTTTGTTAGATATATCATATTATATGCGTTTTTATGAATTTATGTGTGCTTAAAGAGTATTATACTTATCTGTTAAATTTGAAGGCAGTGCGCAGTGCAATGGTTTTGCTTTAATTATTATTTAATTACATTATCATTGGAGCTTCAAGGCCTGTATTTAGAACCACCGAAATTTCTTTCAAGCTGATTTGCATCAATATTTTGCAGAAGATACTTTTGCCACTGGTGTTTGTTTGTTCCAAATATCTGCAACATATTTTTTGTGGACTCTCGGAGTAGCGGAGTTGCAAGGTTTAAAACCAACTCAAATACTGATGGAGCTGCAAAATAAAAAGATTAAAAATTAAATCAAACGAAAGAAAGGCTCGATAATTGGAAAACGTATTAGTATACTTACAGTTCACTAAAATAATGTCATGAACACTGCCTGGGAAGTAATTCTCGTAAGCCCTGACATATGACAGGTATACTCCTAAACCTGAACGTATTTAAATTTGTAAAAATCAAGATGGGTTTACATACACTGCAAGCATCCCTGATTGACTACATTGTAACCTTCCATATCCAGTAAAGAAACCCATTGTGTAACAACTTTTCCTTGAAGTTGCAACTCTCGAACTTTTCCAGTTACTTCATCCAAAGCTTTATACAGATATCTTGTTAACCTTTTGATTCGTCCAGTCATCGCTGCGTGTCTTATATCCCACTCTCCAAATCGTAAAGTGGCAACTAGAAGATAAGGGTTCACTCGTGATGTCATCTAATATGCGTACTCGATAAGTATTCTATCAAATGTAGCAATGCGCGTTGTTACTTACTCGGCCTTCCTGCTTTATCAAAAGTATCAACGAAGTACGGGTAATCATCCTGCAAATCAGACCAGTCCTCTTGGTGAATAGTAGACATATTATTTGCTTTCCTCCATCTTAAATTCTGTTCAGATTCAATACACTTGAGAGGTATTTGACTAACAAGGTGTTATTTTATTAACCATGCATTCATTACAACATCATATAACCAACGAACTTTACCTCCAAAAGCATTTCCTTAGCTGCGGCCAGGTCGCGGTCCTTTGCTAAAATACGGCAAGGGTATGGTTTAAACAATAAGAGTATATTACTGGAAGAGAGCTGTTACTGGATATAAACTTAAAGAGAAATAGAAGTTATCTATTTACTATGACATACCACGTATCCAGCGAATAAGATAAATATCCTCTTTCATATAGGCCTCCGGGAGAAAATGACTAACTTCGAGCCTGAACTATTCGATTTTAAAACAACAAAAATCTCTATTTATTTATTCCTAAGAATATCCTCTTAGACTTATTCACCCCATGCATGCAGTAATTATTGTATACATAAGTTGGTAACCTTGTTCCAATGCTTACCTTGCCCAGGGCGACTTTCTCTGCATATGAAAGTATTAAGTCCTGTTCAACGGGTACTGCGTTAGCTACACTCCAAACCACACAAGCTAATACAGACATTTGCATAACAATAACTCCGAATCTCTGCATCTTTGTGTTAATGGGGTGACCAGAGAAGTTTTTATAAAAGTTTTTTGTTAGGTTCTGGAATTATCAATCCCAAGATTCCTAAGCAAACTAAATTCGATTCGTTTGCACATTTCAAAGAAAGTTTTCTGTATAATTATTCAAATGCGATTGACACATGTTAATTGCGCACTGATGGAACTTTAGAATGAAAATATGCCACATCTAGGTCAATTGCCAGTATAATATAGTACCCTATCATTACCAGCTCATTTTACAAATAGATATGTCGATGCATCTACTACCTGTTACGATTATAGCTGGATCCTACACAACATATACGTACATCTACAAAGGTATGTATGTATTATGTAGTTAATGTGCGCATTGTTACACAAACCTGATATTAACACATACCATCCATACATACATAGTACAAAGATACATTCAAAGGAACTAAGACGTGAGAAAAAGTTTGTTACTCTTCAGAACGACTGCTTTTGAGCCGACAATTATCCTTATTTTACGCGTTAATATTGCTCAACTAAACCAGTCACTTAATATCCTGCATCTGTGCGGTCCTATACAATGTATTCCTTTGTCAAGTATATCTCCTAGTTTTTTTTTCAATTTGGTTGTTTGGGTCTTTGTTGAGGCAGGAATGACAAGGAAATCTGCGTTTGATTATTCATGAGTGTGTGCCTGTTTAAGAGCATATATTTTAAGATTGCTCCATTGTGGATGTTGAACTGTGTGAAAGATAAACATGATAAGCACGTCTTGCAATGTAATGCATGTGTTTCCACTCCATTTTATATTCATGTTGGTATACCCAATTCATAAAATTACTGGAAATTCAGCTATCGTTTTCCCTTCCATCAGGTTTCCCACTTTTTGTAGCCTCTCGTACTTCTAATAAATGTAACATGGAAAATTTTACATCGTTATCATATGCGTTTATCAAGTATCAGTCGCATTGTATACTCATGTGTTTTTAGCTCTGTGTAACTTTCAAATCACTACAGACCGTCTATCTCCAGGCTAAAGATCCTTAATACCTAAGAAAATCAGAATGTGTTCGTTCTATGCCAAATAAATAAGTAATAAGTACGAGGTACGCCCACTTAAATGCATTTTGAGTAATTAAGTATTATTTATTTGTGTTTTAGGAACTATAAAATAGAAAGTTTGGTAACGGGTATTTAAAACCATTAGTAATATAACCGTATCATGTTTGGTAGAAATGCTTTGCGCATAATTTTATTGGAGAAATTTAGCTAAATATAATAAGTAAAAGGTAATTGGAGAGCTCATACAGGATCTGAGTAGATTTTGGTACCACCGTATTCTGGAGGCAGTTCGTCAGGGCTTACATACCTCATAAGTTCAGGCCGCCACTGAGACTTGTCTTGATTGTATACCTTCAGAGCCCTTCTTGTCAAAGGGCTCATTAGTGGGCGAATGACATTCAGGACAAGTTCAAACACCGGCGGTGCTAGAAAAGAAATTCATTGTTATTTTAATATTCATAAATATATCTGTATGTCAACTAGAAATGCCTCCAATCAAAACTTTTACAAAACAAGGGTCATAAATGGCTAATATTTGCGATTCCAAAGCTAAAAGATGTTATTTTGGATCTTAATATTAAAAAAGGAAGTCCGTTTTAGAAATATTGAAACCATAAAGTTTCAGTTCATGGATTTTCGTCACCTAATTGTATAATTTTATGTGGCTTGAACTGGTACAGAAATATGAAGTTAGACACTTAAATACCTACTTACTTGTACACACCAAAGTATCACTTACAAAGATTACCAATTTAGGTATATGACTTACTGTTGATGAGCATAATTTTATCTGCCATTCCTGGAAAGTGATTTTCATAAGAGTTGACAAGATAAATGTAAAACGGGAGGCCTGTAAACAAGTTTTTGAAAGAAAGTACTTGTAAATTTTAGGATACAGTTACCGTATGAAGAATCATTGAAAAATGCAAAACATCATATTACATTGAACGCATCCATGTTGTCGAATATTATAGTTGTTCATATTGATTATGTAATCCCATTGTGTGACATTCTTTCCTTCCCCCTGAAGTTGACGCACTTTCTTTGTAGCCACTTCAAAAATTCTATCGATATACCTATTCAATTGTTTTATTCTCCCTGATAATACAGCCTTCCTGACATCCCAATCCCCAAAATTTGCAGTTATGATTGGCTTTCCTGCAAATAAACATCAGATATCTCATAATTGGTGTGTTTTTTTGTCAAAAAGAAAAGCGATCGAATACTCAACGTTAGACTGATGCAGGTCAAATACCTTCACGATCAAAACTTTCTACGTAAGCTTGGTAGTCTTCGTTGATGAGAGAAAAGTCTTCTGTATGTATTGTGCTGATTGAGTTTTGCTTTCTCCATTTCACATCCTAAAATAGAATCGTTTTATTAAGCCGCATTTTTAAATATACAATCAAATTCAATCGTACTGTCAGCAATTTTGCGTTTTGTAATGATAAAACTCACGTCTAGAATAAGTTGTTCAGCCATGTTGACATCAAAGCTTTTGGCTAAAATTATAGGTGAGAATGAATTTAAATTTTCAATCGTGACGTTCCTTTGATTTATAAAGGATTACCATATTTTTTACCTCTAAGGAAGCGAATAAGATGGATGTCATGCTTCATATAGCTTTCTGGTAGTTTATTTATCACCCGAGCTTTGAACTAAAAGAACATGCCAAAGATTAGAACAAAAACTATTGCAGAATTTTGCCTGATAATTAAATCCAGTATTATTCACTCACTCTGTCCAAAGCCCTCTTTTGCTGCGCTGTAAGGGTCAAGTCTTCCTCGATTGAAACCCCCGACACTAGCCATGGCGCATAAGTTATTAACACTATTGTCCCAAGTTTTATCAAAGCAGGGTACTTCATAATGGCGAAATTAGAGAAATGATAAGTGAAATGGATAGTAGGTGACTAAAAACTAAATTTAAACCGAAAAAATCTCGTTCTTAAATAGACTTTACGGAGCATGAGACAAGATTACTTTACATCGGACGGATGCACTAAGTTTAATAAGCTCGATTTTATGGTTATTCCAATATAAAAGTAAGGAACAACGTCTTCTCAGATATGACGGAAAGTAACAATTATTATTAAATGACTGACTGACAACATACCTTTTACCTTTTTGCATGTTATAAACTGGTGTACGAGTTTTAATTATTTTCATTTACGTGTCTATGAAAATAGTTTGTTGGAATTCTCACAGATCTTGTTCATGTGTATTCGTGCATAAACCTACGATATAATTCATTGACAACTTTTGCATTATACCTGTACATGAATTCATGTTTTAAACAAAACACGCGAAATACTTCCCATTATTGATTACAGACTCTAAAGTCATGTTCCTTACTTTTTCTCAACATTTAAAAGTGAGTTTCTTGCAGATTTTAAATAATGTAAGCCCCTTATTATGCTTAATCCCCACAGTTCAAACCTATGGACAGGTTTGCAAACTAGGACTGTTAGGTTGAAGCAAATGAAGTTTCTAAACAAATCCGTAATTTTGCAATTATCAGAGTGAATAAAATATAATAACTCTTTAAACTACGCTTGTGTCGCCATAAACCCTGAAAGCGTATAACAACCGGATTTGAACTGCTGTGTAGTATGTATCTGGATTTCCGCTGGATGTCTGTTTTACCTGTACCACTTTATGTTATATTTAAGTGTAGTGTTTGTATGAATAATATTATGCTTTGCAATAATATTTGCGCTAAGGTGTTTCAACAAGAATACATTGGAATAAAATTTGATACTTTGGAATAAAAGAAAATTTGCAAAAACTGTAATAAACCTTATAGTTTTCTGTATTAATTTCCGGATCTCCTTCCCGGGATAAAAATCCGTTGAAATCACTTTCGTGAATGCGACACCCACCGACAATATCTTGCAGCAAATAATGACATCTTCGGTACTAATGTACAGTAGTAAACAATGTATGTCTTGTTTTTAATTGCTTTAATTATTAAGGAAAGTATAAAATGTTTACATTAAACTAAGAACTAGTTTCTTATTTTTCAAAAGCTGTAAAATTAATCCGGTTTAAACAAGTAGTCCTTCAAGTTTGTGGTGGATGAGTAAAATGATATAGTGTAACTGTTGGTTTTACTTTGTACGACAGTAGTTGGGATTGAATGAAGACTATGAGTTATAACATAAGTTAGTTTATTTGTTGAAATATTTATAAAAAACGCTTAACATTATGCACACAGGAACATAAACAATGGCCAAGTTTACTTCAAGTATTTATATCGCCCCTATCATACTTCCTTTGTACCTCCATATTCAATCGGTAATTCATTCTTATCGACGATTCGGGCCAATTCATCCTGCCACTGGGACTTGTTTGTGTTGTAGACCTTAAGAGTCTGTCGTGTAAGAGGGCTCATAATTGGTCGCAGTACATTTAACACCAACTCGAAGATGGCTGGAGCTGAAGAAAAAGGATATTAGGATTAAGTAAACATGTACAAAATTAGATAATTACAGGCAATTCGATATTTTATAAAATAACTTACTATTTATAAGCATAATTTTGTCAGCATGTCCTGGAAAGTGATTCTCATAGGTGTTAACTAAATGTAGATACATGGGCAAACCTAAAAAGTATAGTTATTTTTATCAAAAACCTGAGCAATCGTAGAAATTATTTTAACCAAGTTAAATACGTACACTGTATGCATCCTTGTTGGACCAAATTGTAGTTCTCCATATTGATTATGAAGTCCCATTGAGCGACCAATTTCCCTTGTGCTTGTAAGTCTCTTACTCTTTGGGTGGCCATTTCAAGAGCTCTATCAATGTGTCGGTTGAGTCTGTTAATTTGTCCAGCAACTGCCAGCTTTCGGACATCCCAGTCCCCAAAGTTAGCCGTAATTATTGGCTTGCCTTTGGAAGAAGTTAGGATATGGTGAATTTTTACAAGTTCACCATTCTGTCGTAAATTCTTTTGTGCAATGTTAAAGTTCAATTACCTTCTTTGTCATGAAATCTTATCTGGTATGGATAATCTCGATCCAATTCCGATGAATCTTCTTTAAGAATAGTGTCAATCTTATTTTCCTCTCTCCATTTTAAATTCTATGCGACATTATTTAAAGTTAAAACATGTATCGTTCGAAAGCGTTCCTGTTTGGCAAGTTCATTATTTTTGCATCAATAATTAAAATAATCTCACCTGACGCAGCATACTCTCAGCTTGGTTGATGTCTAGATTTTTTGCTATATTAAGTACATAATACACATGTTAAGGAAAAAGCCAATGTCCTTGATGTATATTACGGTAAGGAAGAATTTACAGTATTATTTTAGAAGTATGGTATATAACATAACGTAAATATTGAAAGAA